>BQNB010014697.1:0-56557 GCA_026074375.1 Tanacetum coccineum | reverse complement strand
GCGTACTTGTGTCCGTAAGAAAATATTATTTTCGTTTATAAATGCATCGTTTGTAAAAATATATGATTTAATAATGATATTTTATTATTAAATTAATTATTTTATAAAAGTTTATATAAAAATATAAGTAATGCGTGCGAGTTTTAAAACTTCATATCTTTATCGTTTCGACTCCGTTTTGTACGTTTCTTATGTCCATGTCTCCGTATTAAAATGATTTATCAAAACATGATGTTTATAAAATAAAAACCCCCTGATGAACAGTAACTTTTACTGTTCATCACAGTTTATAAAAGTTATTTTTATAAAATTAATTACACGTAACTCGTTTAAATCATAACTCGTTCGTTATAGTTCCGTTTCTCGAGATCCTTATGTCCTTGGATTAGTATTAAGATAATTTTTCTAAAATTTAACCCACTGATGAACAGTAGCATTTACTATTCATCTCAGTTTATAAAAATGTTTTTATAGATTTAATTATATATAACTTGTAAATGTCGTAACTTATTCGTTATAATTCCGTTTTTCGAGTTCTTTATGTCCGTGGGTTTGTATTAAGAAAAATTATCAAAATATTATATTTATACAATTTATACCCCTGATTAATAGTAACTTTTACTGTTCATCACAGCTTATAAAACTATTTTTATAAAGTTAATAATATATAACTTGTAAATGTCGTAACTTGTTCGTTATAATTCCGTTTTTCGAGTTCTTTATGTCCGTGGGTTCGTATTAAGGAAATTTATCAAAACATTATTTTTATAAAGTTTAAACCCCTGATGAACAGTAACTTTTACTGTTCATCACAGTTTATATAAGTTATTTTTATAAAATTAATTATATGTAACTTGTTTAAATCATAACTCGTTCGTTATAACACCGTTTCTCGAGATCCTTATGTCCTTGGATTAGTATTAAGAAAATTTATCAATTTATTATATTTATAAAATTTTAAACCACTGATGAACAGTAGTATTTACTATTCATATCAGTTTATAAAAATTGTTTTTATAGAATTAATTATATATAACTTGTTTAAATCGTAACTTGTTCGTTATAATTCCGTTTTTCGAGTTCTTTATGTCCGTGGGTTCGTATTAAGGAAATTTATCAAAATATTAGATTTATGAGATTTTTACCTCTGATGAACAGTAACTTTTACTGTTCATCACAGCTTATAAAATTGTTTTTATAAAGTTAATTATATATAACTCGTAAAATTCATAACTTGTTCGTTATAATCCCGTTTTTCGAGTTCCTTACATGCCTACGATCCTTGTAAAGAGTACTATTTTTATAAAATATAACATGTAGGGTATTTAGTTCGAATTCCAATAGTATGTATAAAGATATAATTAGGGTTTTCAATTTACAAAGTTAGTTTACAAACTTACAATCAATTTTATTTAAGAAACCTTGCACCATTATTTTACCAAGTGTTGTACCGTATAATTCAAATGTATTTTATCCTCTAAATGTTGTATGTCCTTTTCCATAGTGAAATCATCAAATACGTTATATATGACTTTAAAAATAAAACTAGGTGGTGATAACTAATGCAAACAAGTAAGTATTCAATAGAAAAAAATAATGAGTATTGAAAACTTTAAATAGACCTTATAGAAGTCAAGTAGGATGATGATCCCAAGAATGTTAAACCCCAATCAAGCCTCCAAAATCAAAACCCTAATCAAGAAAACCCTAAATATGTTTTCTTGATAATTCCTTGTTAAACCCGAATCCAAGCTTCCCAACACCTTGAGTAGTCTTAGGTAACCTTAGATTGAACACTTGAATGCTTGGAATACCTTGGTTGCAAAATTAAAATGAAACCCTAATTGTTATAGTTGTGCCGTGGGATTTGAGTGAAATAGAGAGAGAGTTTGCTTTGATTTTTCTTGTAGGAATGCAAGAGTATAATATGAACCTAGGGCTTGCTTTATATAGCACTTAGGAAACCATGAAACTACTTAAATGAAACCATGGAAGCTTAGATGGTTTAAGGACATGTTGTAAGAGACCTCTCCTCCTCCCTAGGCAAGGGATTCGGCAAAAGGGCACCAAGGACACCAAGATTAGACAATCTTTAGGAAGTTGGGTCCAAGTACAACTTTGTGTAAGGATTTACAAGTTGTAAGAAAGGTTTAATAGGAATTAAATGAATTGTTTCATGTATAAAACCCCATGACCGGTTCTAAGATGATATAAGTGAGAAAAATAATTAAATTTTGAGTATTGGGTATAAACGTGGGTATTTGTTTAAGTGTAGATAGGTAAAGGTGCTTCCGGGTACGACCGAATGTAATTTATTGCGAAACGTAAGCGTTTTACGTAACCAACAAAAATAAATTATGAAAAGTTATAAATCTACTCCTAAAATCATATAACATTGCTTGATGTAAACTTTAAATTTGTTTGATGTCCGTTAACATTGTATACGTTGATTTTTAGTTTACGCGATTTAACTAAAGATAAACATTAAACGAACGCGTAAAACTCTAAAAAAATAAAAAAAAAATAATAGAATTTATTAAAGTTGAAATAACCTAAAAATGAGAAATGTTACAGTCTCCACCCGTTAGAAGAGCCTTTCCCAAGGCTCAATATGCGACACTTTTCGAGGGTGCGGTTTTTGTGAAGAGGTGCGGATACTTTTCTCGGAACTGATCTTCGCGTTCCCACGGTGGTGAACTCTGACCTCTCTTGGAGTTCCATCGAACTTTGTGAGATGGGAATACGACTTTGCCTTAGCTTCTTGATCTCACGCTCCAAGATTTCCACTTGGTGTGGGGGGGGGGGGTGGGGGTGGTCGGGGGGTTCTTCAACAAAGTGGAGTTATCATCAATGTTTATTTTCATCCAACGGAATTGCAACGGCTCATCGGATAAACACTTCTTTAGGTTGGATACGTGAAATGTGCTAATGAAACCCTGCTTAACTGTTGTGTAGTTCGAGTCTATAAGCAACGTTCCCACTTGGCTAGCACCTTGAAAGGTCCGATATACCTCGTTCAACTTTCGTTTTCCCAAAATACGACCCCTTTCCAAGGTGATACCTTTACTTAAGTCATCACCAATTTAGACTCTAAATGCTACGCCTCACATCGTCATAACTCTCTTGGCGATCACGAGCAGCTGCATTCTCTGCTTAATTTGACATCTTCTCGTTGTTTCATGAACAAGTTCTGGACCGTGAGCCAGACAAATCTTCGACCTCAGCCCAACACACAGTGACCGACACTTCTGGCCATAATGTGCCTCGAATGGGCAGCTTTAATAACTAGCAGGTCAGACTCTTGTTGTACGAGAATTCAATCAGCGGTAAGTGTCCTTCCCAACCATTCCCAAAGTCTATCACACACGCGCGTAACATATCTTCAAGAGTTTGTATGGTTCTTTCACTTTGTCCATCAGTCTCCGGATGGTATGCCGTACTCATATCCAACCGAGTACCCATAGCTTTCTGAAATGACCTCCAGAAATTTGACGTAAACCGGGGGTCACGATCGCAGATGATCGAGACTGGTATCCCATGCCTTGTGACCACTTCTTTCAAGTACAGTTTTGCTAGTTTGTCCATAGGGTCAGTTTCCCTCATTGGTAAAAAGTGTGCAGACTTAGTGAGTCGGTCTACAATTACCCATATGGTGTCGTTTCCACTTTGCGTTCTTGGGAGTTTGGTGACAAAGTCCATAGTGATATTTTCCCATTTCCATTGAGGAATCGCTGGTTGTACCAGTAAGCCAGATGGTTTTTGGTGTTCGGCTTTGACTCTTAAACACGTCAAACACTTGCTAACATAGGTGGCAATGTCAGCTTTCATGTTAGGCCACCAGTACAGTTGCTTCATGTCTTGGTACATTTTATCGGAACCCGGGTGAACAGAATACTTCGACTTGTGAGACTCATGCATAATCAGAGCCCTTAGGTCACCATAGCACGGCAACCAACTTCTGTTGTTTAGACACAAGGTTCCGTCCGCACGCGGTTCCAACTTCTCTTTCCTGGGCTTTTCTGGGTCCTTCGAATTTTCAATCAACATACCGCCTACGTCTTCAGACTTGAGGTTTTCTGGTTTTCTTGCCTCAATCTGAGCCTCCAAAATCCGCTTGGGAAGATCCAAACCGATAGTCATAACTAAGGCCCGAACCCGTAATGGCTTTACTCGTTCCTTTCTGCTCAATGCGTCAGCCACTACATTCGCTTTCCCTGGGTGATAACGGATTTCACAGTCGTAATCACTAAGCAGTTCTAACCAACGGCGCTGTCTCATGTTTAACTCCTTCTGGTCAAGGATGTGTTGTAAACTTTTGTGGTCAGTGAACACTGTACATCTTGTCCCGTACAGATAGTGCCTCCAAATCTTTAGAGCGAACACTACTGCACCTAACTCCAAATCATGAGTGGTGTAATTTTTCTCATGAATCTTTAGTTGTCGTGAGGCATAAGCAATCACCTTTTCTCTTTGCATTAGCACTGCGCCTAACCCTTTGATTGAAGCATCACAGTAAGCGATAAAGTCTTCATTTCCTTCGGGTAACGCTAGAATCGGTGCACTACACAATTTCTGCTTTATCAACTGAAAAGCTGCTTCTGCCTTGTCACTCCATTCAAACTTGATCTTCTTTTGAGTCAGCTTGGTCATTGGCTTGGCGATCTTTGAGAATCCTTCAATGAATCTTCGGTAGTAGCCTGCTAAGCCCAAAAATTGACGAATCTCCGTTGCAGACTTAGGAGATTCCCAATCTTTGACAGATTCAATCTTGGCAGGATCCACATGAATACCCTGACTGTCGATCACATGACCAAGGAACTGTACCTTAGGGATCCAGAATTCGCACTTAGAGAATTTGGCATACAACTGTTCCTTCTTAAGCAACTCCAAGATTAACTTGAGGTGCTCTGCATGCTCTTGCTTGTTCTTCGAGTAAATCAGAATATCATCAATAAAGACAATTACGAATTTATCCAGGTATGGTTTGCACACCCGATTCATGAGATCCATAAATACAGCAGGTGCATTAGTCAAACCAAACGGCATAACTTGAAACTCATAATGTCCGTATCGAGTTCTGAATGCGGTCTTTGGAATATCTTCTTCACGAACTCTTAGTTGATGATAACCCGACCTCAGGTCGATCTTTGAGTAGATACTCGAACCTTGTAGTTGATCGAACAAATCATCAATCCTGGGAAGCGGATAACGGTTCTTTACCATCAGCTAATTTAATTCCCGGAATCAATACACATCCGGAAGGATCCGTTCCTTATCATCTATCCATCACCACGACCCTGAGCTCCCCAGTGCGGACACTGTATCATACTCCATCCTTTCTTTGTCGGAAAGTTCTTTCAATTGGTCCGACAACTCCTTCATCTCGGATGGTGCCAGTCGATAAGGTGCCCGTGCTACTGGCGCAGCACCAGGTATCAGATCGATTTGAAATTCCACTTGGCGGGTTGGTGGAATACCCGGCAAGTCTTCGGGGAATACCTCAGGAAAGTCTTGAACTATTGGTACTTCTTCAAGTTGCTTCTCCTTCGACTTGTCTTCCGCCTTTTTCATAGTAACCTGTGCTAGAAAGATAGGACATCCCTCCAGCAAATACTTTTGTGCCTTGGTGCACGAGATGATGTTCAATCGGGACTCGTGACCATTGTTGCTTCCGTCACCATGAAAAATTAAAGTCTTGTCTCCAAAGGGAATACGAACAAGTTTCTCATCACAGACGATTACGGCATGATATTTGGCTAAATCCAACCAATAATGACGTCAAAACACCTATCTCTACGGGCATCAGGTCGATGTTGAATGGATGATTTAGAAAGTTTAGAGTGCAACCCCGTATAAGTGTATTAACCCAAATTATTCTACCGTCAGCTAACTCAACATCACAACCATGGTCTAACGTAGTTGGGATGATATCAATCAAAGAACTAAATGCAGTAGATATGAAACTTCTATCGGCACCAGTGTCAAATAGTATTGAAGCATAACGGTTATTTAGGAGGAACGTACCCGTGACAACATTAGAGTTCGGGTTAGTTCCAGCAGAGCCCACAACATAAGCTCTTGCTACAGCATTGCCATTTCCAGCCCGATTCCCTTGATTTCCATTCTTCAGCTTTGGGCAGTCATTCCTGTAGTGACCTTGCAATCCACACTCAAAGCAAGTGATAACTCGGGGATTTGTCCCTTGGGTCCTCTGGTTATTGTTGTTGTTGTTGTTGTTGTTGTTGTTGTAGTTAGCAGTAGGTCGAACCTTACAGTCACGGGCCGAGTGACCAGTCTTTTTGCAGTTAGTGCACTTTAGAGTACATGGCCCATCGTGGTGATAATTGCACTTGGCACATAGAGGTTTGGTTCCTCCATAAGGCTTCTTATCTCCAGGCCCAGCAGTGTAAGCCCGTGCCACATTGTTTCTTTTGAATGGTTGCTGTTGGTTTTGGGTGTTCCTTGAAGGTTCTTCAAATCTCCTTTTATTCTCTGCTTGGCGTTCAGCTGCAGTGATCATCTTTTTGTCCATCATTTCAGTAGCAAATTCAATTGCCTCTTGCATTGACTGAGGCTTGGATGCCTTAACACTACCATGAATCATGTCGGGAAGACCACCGACATACCTTTCCACTTTAGCTGATTCCTCAGGGAACATTCTATCACACATGAGTGCCAACTCTTGGAATCGTTGATTGTAAGTCATCAAATCAGTACCTCTCACCTTCAAGTTCCAGTACTCAGATTCCAGCTTTTTGATCTCGCCCCTGGGGCAATATTTATCTGTTATCATCCTTTTCAAGGCCGTCCATGGCATTGTGTATGCAACATCTTGTCCGACAGCCCTCACGTGTGAGTTCCACCACGTTAAGGCACTTCCTTGGAGAGTACAAGATGCAAACTTAACCTGATTTGTAATAGCACAGTTGCTGATAAGGAAAACAGATTCCATCTTTTCCACCCATTGGGTCAGGCCAACGACTCCTTCAGTGCCTTTGAAATTCATAGGCTGGCACTTTAAGAAATCAGTGTAAGTGCATTCTCGTTGAGTAGGCACTTGCCTTCTTCTGTCGGTTCCTGAACCATGGCTGTTATCGCCATCTCTACTCCTGCTTGCATCGCGTTCCGCTAGAGCAGCAGCAATGCCTTAATCAATTAAAGCTTGGAGTTGAGTATCTGTGACAGTTATGGTAGGAGCGGTTGTAGTGGCGGGTGTTGCCCTCGTGGTTCTTCTTTTTGGTGGCATTTTCTTCAAAAATCACAAGGAATATAATACACGTCAGATTTCATACAATCATAAACGCAACATGACATATGCATAATAAATAAAATGAGATCACAATCCACAGTGAAATATACAACTGAAAGTGAAATCAACAATGACATAAATAAATCAACATCCATACACAACAACATCGATAATCATACATGATGGCCCTGATTACAACATGTTCAGTATAATGAGATACAAAAGTGAAAATATGGACCTAAGGCGGTGTTAGCTGGGGGTCACCCATAATACTTAACACTCCATACAATGATAGCTAAAAAGATAAAACAAAAGTCCCTACAACCTATTAGCTGGGAGTAACCCATAAACTTAATAGGCTATACAGGATAGCTACAAATGATACATGACTAACAGCTGCTGCCAGCCTCAGCTGGCCCATCCTGGGGCTCTGGATCTCTAGCCTCTAGTGTCTCAATACGTCCAAGTGCTGTAGTCAACTGAGTCTGAAGTGATGTGGTCTGAGCAATCAACGTGGCAACCTGTGCCTCTAGTGTCCTAACATGTGCCTCTATGGCTGCACTCCTCTCCTCAGAACCAGTCCATGCTATACGAGCATATACAGCCTCTCTATCCAAAGCCAAAGCTGTGTGGCGGTGGTATGGTCTATCTCTGAATAGTGTGTTGACTCGGGCTCTCAAGTAAGCTCGGTCATCATATGCCTCCTTCCAAAATCGTAACCTGAAAACACCTCAGTCCTCTTCCTAACCAGAGTATCAAGTCGTCACTTCTGGGTCGACCCACCTCCAAGGTGGTCGTGCTATCTCCAAATGCTTCAACAATCTCATCCCAATGTCCAACCTCTGGAGTAAGCTGCTGTCTTGCGGCACCAGCCGCTGAACTCTCCCCGACCTCATATCCGGGAGCGGGAGTAGTAAGACAAGCTCTCTTCCGAGGCGGCATCTCAGCCTCGAGAACATCAGTCCTGGGGGAAGTAGGTGGAAGTGATAAGGGTGGTGATGCAGCTGTAGCTCTCATCCGAATCCCGGCTGCCCTATAGCCTAATGGTACCCCTGCATCAGTAGGGCTAGTAGTGAGTGGTGATGGTAGGGGTAATGGTGAAGGTGCAACAGGTAGTGGTGGTGTAGGTGCGGCAGCATGCTCACAATGCGGCTCCAGGATCCTGACATCAGGTGCTCAGATCTGAATAGTCCTTTCCCGTACCCTACGGAGACGTGTATGGGCAAAGGGGATCCTAATCTGAGGTGCTCTAGGTGTAGGTGCAGACTCATCAGTCTCGAATGCCTCTGTATCCCCAGCTAAGGGAACATGGTCAATAACAGGTTTAGCAAAAGAGTCGGCCGGAGCTAGGTGCTCCTCCTCCTCGTTATCCTCCTCGTCCTCGAAAGGCTCCTCATCATCATCATCAGTATCATCATCACTGTCATCACCGGAGGGCTCATCATCTCCATCCCCTCCGTCTGCAGGGTAGTCAGCATGCTCCTCCTTAGAGTCCTCCTCCGGATCCTCCTCTAGATCAGAATCAGGTACATAGCCTGGTGATAGGGCTACGGGTGAAGCATCAGCGGGTAGAGGCTGGTCCTCCATGGGTGCCTCATCCTCCGAAGGTACTAAGTACTCGGGGTACTCAGGCTCGGGAACATATGGTATCTCGATGGGTGATGGTGGGTGCTCAGGACCGGGCACATAGTCGGGAGATGATGGGTGCTCAGGTCCAGGCACATAGTAAGACACACACACTTGAGTGTGCGTTTTATTTTTTTTGAAATGAAAATGGAATTATAAGAAAATGAGGAGTGATAAGCATCTAAATATACCACTCCTAGACAACTTAGCTAAAATTAAGCCATTTTTCTCCCCTCTTTGACTCCTTGACCGGCCATGGATCCAAATTGGTCTCGGGCCTTTCTTTTCGTGTCGAAATCACTTAAATACTCGTAAAACTCAACTGTAAAATTTATCCCAAATTTAATTAGCATTTTTATTCACTTTAAAAATACTTTTCCATTAACCTAGAGTATTCACACGACATATTTTCACTTTACATCTTTTCAAAACTCATTTGGACATTAACGGATGTGTTAGACTCATTTTTTGATATTTCTCAAAATTCACGGGTCGAACCACCCAGAATACATGTAACACCCCCAAAATGGGTCGCAGCGGAATATGGGTTGGAGATTGTTACTTCATAGATCAATAGCACGAAATATGAGAATGACCTCTATATGAGTCGTTTAAAATTGATACATTGGATTAAATAGACTTGTTTGTTACAATAGCCGAAGCTTAAATAGTTCATCCATGAAAAGTAAAGCTTTTAAGACATAACAAATATTCCCAAAATATAATGCATCCAAATCTTTATAGTAATGACTCCAAAATGATGACCACCAATGTATCCTTGTTTCTCGTACCTTATTGACCTGAGAAAAACATGCTTTAAAAGACAACGGGCAACATAAAGTTGGTGATTCACAGGTTTAGTAAATGTATAAAAGTAAGGACCACAAGAATTCCATTGTAAGACAGTAACACATACAATTATCTCAAAAATAAATTTCGAGTGCACTAAGTCATGACACCGAAAGCTCGACATATAATGTATGCAATTTAATGCACAAATGTGCCCATGATAGATGGTCAACCCGTCAACAACCAAATTGTTCTGGACATGTATACGTTCGTTGTTTCGGTCCCCCCGAAAACTGATGAGCGCTACTCACCCGAACGGGGATGTCAATCCCAAATAGATCTATTCATAACATTCGCGCTCGCTAACTAGCAATTGACAGTTCATGAGGGTGGGCAATAGTGGGTTTAGCTGCTTAGGCCAACTCGTAATATGTTTAAAAGAGTACTTGCGTCCAAATGTAAAACAATGCATGTTTCTCACCCCAAAGTTGTAAAACAATGTAGTTGTATAAAAGCGGGGCTATGAACTCACCGTAAGTGAATGATTGATTATCTAAAGAGCGCGCGATGAGTGAATCGCCTCGGCAATTTGAATGCAACCTAATTAATTATAGGCCGTATGAGTATAATGTATTTCATGTAAATAAAACATCACATATTGCATAGCTACACCACCACCTAATAGTTTTTATTAATTAATTAAAAGTTAAAACAATAATTAACTCGTACTTTGTTAAATAAAAGTGTGTGTACTTGTATCCGTAAGAAAATATTATTTTCGTTTACCAATGCATCGTTTGTAAAAATGTATGATTTAATAATGATATTTTATTATTAAATTAATTGTTTTATAAAAGATTGTATAAAAATAAAAGTAATGCGCGCGAGTTTTAAAACCTCATATCTTTATCGTTTCGACTCCGTTTTATATGTTTCTTATATCCACGTCCTCGTATTAAAATAATTTAACAAAACATCATGTTTATAAAGTTTAGACCCCTGATGAACAGTAGCTTTTACTGTTCATCACAGTTATATAAATTATTTTTATAAAATTAAATATGGGTAACTTATTTAAATCATAACTCGTTCGTTATAGCTCCGTTTCTCGAGATCCTTATGTCCTTGGATTAGTATTAAGAAAATTTATCAAAATAATATATTTATAAAATTTAAACCACTGATGAACAGTAGCTTTTACTATTCATAACAGTTTATAAAAATGTTTTTATAGATTATGTATATATAACTTGTAAACTACGTAACTTATTCGTTATAATTCCGTTTTTCGAGTTCTTTATGTCCGTGGGTTCGTATTAAGGAAAATTATCAAAATATTATATTTATGCAATTTATACCCCTGATGAACAGTAACTTTTACTGTTCATCACAGCTTATATAATTATTTTTATAAAGTTAATAATATATAACTCGTAAAATTCACAACTTGTTCATTATAATCCCGTTTTTCAAGTTCCTTACATGCCTACGATCCTTGTAAAGAGCACTATTTTTATAAAATATAATACATATGGTTTATAGTTCGAATTTCAAAAATATATATAAAGTCATAATTAGGGTTTCTCAAATATACAAGTAGTTTACACTCATTTTAATTTAAGTACTTGCACCATTATTTTAACCAAGTGTTTTGTAACCATAGATTTTCACATGTATTTAGTCCTCTAAATGTCCATGTCCTTTGTCCATATGAAATCATCATATACTTTATATAGCTTTAAAATAAAACTAGGTGGTGATTAACTAATGCAACAAATATGTAAACAATAGGAAATTAATAAACGAGTATTGAAAACTTTAAATAGACCTTATAGGAATCAAGTAGGATGATGAACACAAGATGTAAACCCCAATCAAGCCTTTAAAACCAAAACCCTAATCAAGAAAACCCTAAATAAGTTTTCTTGATAAATCCTTGTTAAACCCGAATCCAAGCTTCCCAACACCTTGAGTAGTCTTAGGTAGCCTTAGATTAAACACTTGAATGCTTGGAATACCTTGGTTGCAAAAATAAAATGAAACCCTAAAAGATTGAAGGTATGCCGTGGGTTAGGGCTCAAAATAGAGAGTGTTCTTGGTTGATTTTGCTTGTATGGAAGTATAAGAGTGGAAATATGAACCTAGGTCTTCCTTTTATAGCATAAGCAAATCCATAAACCACTTAATGAAACCATGGGAGCTAGAAGTGGTTAAAGGACAAGCTTGTAAGAGCTCTCCTCCTCCCAAGGAGGAGGCCACGGTTTTAGGAGGGGGGAGGTACAAGGATTTGACAATTACTAGAAATTAGGGTCCAAGGTACATTTTGTGTAAGGATTTACAAGTTGTAAAAAGAATTTAACAAAGATTAAATGATTTAATTCAAGGGTAATGTATATATCCGGTTCTAAAATGGTATAGGTGAGAAAAATAATTAAATTTGATATGGGTATAAACGTGGGTAATTTGTTATTAAGTGTAGATGGGTAAGGTGCTTCCGGGTACGACCGAATGCAATTAATGCGAAACGTAAGCATTTACGTAACCAACAAAAAATAAATTATGAATGTTATAAATAACTCCTAATAATCATATAACGACTTTCTTGATGTAAAACTTTAATTTAGTTTGGTGTCCGTTTACATGAACATTGATTTTAGTTTTACCGATTAACTATAAGAAAATAATTAAAAAGCGAACGCGTAAAACTCTAAAAATGAAATAATGGAATTTATTAAATGTTGAAAATAAACCTGAAAATTGATAAATGTTAACAGTTCTTCCACCCGTTAGAGAGCCTGTCCCAAGGCTCAGATGCAACATACTTCGAGGGTGCGGTTTTTGTGAAGAGAGCATACTATTCCTCGGAACTGATCTTCGCGTTCCCAGTGAACTAAGACCTCCTCTTGGATGATCCATCTTACTTTGATGATGGGGAACGACTTTGGCCTTAGCTTCTTTATCTCGCGCTCCAAGATTTCCCACTGATTCTTCACAAAGTGGAGTTTATCATCAATGTTGATTTCATCTAACGAACTGCCAATGGCTCGTCCAGATAAACACTTCTTAGATTGGATACATGAAATGTGCTATGAACCCTGCTTAACTTTTTGGGTATTTTCGAGTTTGTGATCAACGGTTTTCCCACTATTGGCTAACACCTTGAAAGGTCCAATAAGACTCGTGGTTCAACTTTCCCCGTTTTCCAAATTTACGACCCCTTTCCAATGTGATACCTTTAACAAGAACTCTGATCACCAAACTGAAACCTAGGGCTTACAAACCTTCACATCGGCGTAGCTCTTTTGGCGATCACGAGCAGCTTGCATTCTTTGCTTAATTTGGACAATCTTCTCGGTCGTTGCATTCTTTGCTTAATTTGGACAATCTCCTCAGCCCAACACACAGGCGACCGACACTTTCGGCCGTAAAGTGCCTCGAATGGGGCAGCCTTAATACTAGCATGATAGCTGTTGTTGTACGAGAATTCAATCAGCGGTAAGTGTCCTTCCCAACCATTCCCAAAGTCTATCACGCAAGCGCGTAACATATCTTCAAGAGTTTGTATGGTTCTTTCACTTTGTCCATCAGTCTCTGGATGGTATGCCGTACTCATATCCAACCGAGTACCCATAGCTTTCTGAAATGACCTCCAGAAGTTTGATGTAAACCGGGGGTCACGATCGCAAATGATCGAGACTGGTATCCCATGTCTTGTGACCACTTCTTTCAAGTACAGTTTTGCTAGTTTGTCCATAGGGTCAGTTTCCCTCATTGGTAAAAAGTGTGCAGACTTAGTGAGTCGGTCTACAATTACCCATATGGTGTCGTTTCCACTTTGCGTTCTTGGGAGTTTGGTGACAAAGTCCATAGTGATATTCTCCCATTTCCATTGAGGAATCGCTGGTTGTACCAGTAAGCCAGATGGTTTTTGGTGTTCGGCTTTGACTCTTAAACACGTCAAACACTTGCTAACATAGGTGGCAATGTCAGCTTTCATGTTAGGCCACCAGTATAGTTGCTTCATGTCCTGGTACATTTTATCAGAACCCGGGTGAACAGAATACTTCGACTTGTGAGACTCATGCATAATCAGAGTCCTTAGGTCACCATAGCGTGGCAACCAACTTCTGTTGTTTAGACACAAGGTTCGTCGTAGAACTGGTTCCAACTTCTCTTTCCGGGATTATTTTTTTTTTCTGGTCTTTCGAAGTCTCAATCAACATACCGCCTACTCTTCAGACTTGAGGTTTCTGTTTTTCTTGCTCAATCTGAGCCTCCAAAATCTACTTGGGAAGGATCCAAACCGATAGTGCTGATCACACTATGTCCCGCACCGTAATGGCTTACACTATCCATTCTGCTCAATGCATCGGCCACTACATTTGCTTTTCCTGGGTGATAGCGGATTTCGCAATCATAATCACTAAGCAATTCCAACCAACGGCGTTGTCTCATGTTTAACTCCTTCTGGTCAAGGATATGTTGCAAACTTTTGTGGTCAGTGAACACTGTACACTTTGTCCCGTACAGATAATGCCTCCAAATCTTTAGACGAATACACCGCGCCTAACCAAATCAATGAGTTGTTTTAATTTTTCTCATGAATCTTTAGTTGTCGTGATGCAAAAGCAATCACCTTTTCTCTTTGCATTAGCACTGCACCCAACCCTTTGATTGAAGCGTCACAGTAAGCGATAAAGTCTTCGTTTCCTTCGGGTAACGCTAGGATCGGTGCACTACACAACTTTTGCTTTATCAGCTGAAAAGCCTGCTTTCGTCCTTGTCACACCATTAAACTTGGATCTTCTTTTGAGTTAGTTAGTCATTGGCTTTGGCGATCTTGATGAATCCTTCATGAATCTCGCAGTAGCCACCAAGTCCCAAAAACTAACGAATCTCCATGCAGCCTTAGGAGATTCCCAATCTTTGATAGCAACCCACATTGTTCTTCACCACATAATACTCTGACTGTCGATCACTATTGCCACGGAACTGTACTTAGGATCCGAATTCGCCATTAAGAGAATTTGTGCATACAACTATTCTCTTCTTAAAGCAACTCCTGTATTAACTTGAGGTTGCTCTGCATGCTCTTGATTGTTCTTCGAGTATATCAGAAAGTCGTCAAAAAGGACAGCAATCCAACATATCCAGGTAATATGGTTTTGCACACCCGATTCATGAGATCCATAAATACAGCAGGTGCATTAGTCAAACCAAACGGCATAACTTGAAACTCCATAATGGTCCGGTATCGATTTCTGAAAAACAAAATGCGGACTATCAGAAAACTTCTTCACTAACCCTCATGTTGATGATAACCCGACCTCAGGTCGATCTTTGAGTAGATACTCGAACCTTGTAGTTGATCGAACAAATCATCAATCCTGGGAAGCGGATAACGGTTCTTTACCGTTAGCTTATTTAATTCCCGGTAATCTATGCACATCCGGAAGGATCCGTCCTTCTTCTTGACAAACAAGACCGGAGCTCCCCAAGGTGAGGAACTGGGTCTTATAAAGCCTTTGTCGGAAAGTTCTTTTAATTGGTCCACAACCCCATCAATCTCGGATGGTGCCAGTTGATAAGGTGCCCGTGCTACTGGCATAGCACCAGGTATCAGATCGATTTGAAATTCCACTTGGCGGGTTGGTGGAATACCCGGCAAGTCTTCGGGGAATACCTCAGGAAAGTCTTGAACTATTGGTACTTCTTCAAGTTGCTTCTCCTTCGACTTGTCTTCCGCCTTTTTCATAGTAACCTGTGCTAGAAAGATAGGACATCCCTCCAGCAAATACTTTTGTGCCTTGGTGCACGAGATGATGTTCAATCGGGACTCGTGACCGTTGTTGCTTCCGTCCAATTAATCACCATGAAAATAAAGTCATTTCTCCAAAGGGAATACGAACAATTTTCTCATCACATACGATAACAGCATGAAATTTGGCTAACCCGTCCATACGAAATGACGTCAAAACTACCTATTTCTACGATGCAAAGGTCGATTTGAATGCTGATTTAGAAAGTTTAGAGTGCAACCCCGTATAAGTGTATTAACCCAAATTATTCTACCGTCAGCTAACTCAACATCACAACCATGGTCTAACGTAGTTGGGATGATATCAATCAAAGACCAAAATGCAGTAGATTAGAAACTTCTATCTGCACAGTGTCAAAAAGTATTGAAGCAAAACTGTTTATTTAGGAAAACGAACCTGTGACAACATTAAGTTCGGGGTGTAGTTCAGCAGAGCCCACAACATAAGCCTCTGCAACAGCATTGTCCATTTCAGACGCCGATTCCCTTGATTTCATTCTTCAGCTTTTGGAGTATCATTCTTGTAGTGACCTTGCGCTCCACACTCAAAGCAAGTGATAAAACGAGGATTTGTCCCTTGGGTCCTCTGTGTATTTATTGTGTTGTAGTTAGCAGTAGGTCGAACTTTACAGTCACGGGCCGAGTGACCAGTCTTTTTACAGTTAGGCACTTTAGAGACATGGCCCATCGTGGTGATAATTGCACTATGCACATTGTAGGTTTGGTTCCTCCATAAGGCTTTCATAATCTCCAGGCCCATCAGTGTAACCCGTGCCCCCATTGTTTCTTTTGAATGGTTGCTGTTGGTTTTGGTGTTCCTTGAGAGGCTCTTCATATCTCCTTTTATTCTCTGCTTGCGTTTCACTGCTGTGGTCATCTTTTGTCCATCATTTCAGTAGCAATTCAATTGCCTCTTGCATTGTCTGAGCTTGATCCTTAACACTACCATGAATCATGTTGAGAAGACCACCGACATACCTTTCCACTTTAGGCTGATTCCTCAGGGAACATTCTATCACACATGAGTGCCAACTCTTGGAATCGTTGATTGTAAGTCACCAATCATACTCCTCACTTTTAAGTTCCAGTACTCAGATTCCAGCTTTTTGATCTCGCCCCTGGGGCAATATTTATCTGTTATCATCCTTTTCAAGGCCGTCCATGGCATTGTGTATGCAACATCTTGTCCGACAGCCCTCACGTGTGAGTTCCACCACGTTAAGGCACTTCCTTGGAGAGTACAAGATGCAAACTTAACCTGATTTGTAATAGCACAGTTGCTGATAAGGAAAACAGATTCCATCTTTTCTGCCCATTGGGTCAGGCCAACGACTCCTTCGGTGCCTTTGAAGTTTATAGGCTGGCACTTCAAGAAGTCAGTATAAGTGCATTCTCGTTGAGTAGGCACTTGCCTTCTTCCGCCGGTTCCTGAACCGTGGCTGTTATCGCCATCCCTGCTTCTGCTTGCATCGCGTTCTGCTAGAGCAGCAGCAACGCCTTGATCAATTAAGGCTTGGAGTTGAGCCTCAGTGACAGTGGTGGTAGGAGCGGTTGTGGTGGCGGGTGTTGTCCTCGTGGCTCTTCTTGTTGGTAACATTTTCTTCAAAATCACAAGGAATATAATACACGTCAGGTTTCACACAATCATAAACGTAACGTGACATATGCATAATAAATAAAATGAGATCACAATCCACAGCGAAATATACAACTGAAAGTGAAATCAACAATGACATAAATAAATCAACATTCATACACAACAACATCGATAATCATAAATGATGGTCCTGATAACCACCGTTCATATAAATGAGATACAAAAACTGAAAATATGGACCTAAGGCGGTGTTAGCTGGGGATCACCCATAATACTTAACACGCCATACTGTTTCTTGTCGGCTCACAACCGATGTGGCAGTTGTTAAAAGACCGCAAGACTTGAAATTTGGCTAATAATAATAAGTTATGTAATAAGCCGAAGCCGAAATAAGACCACTACCTCTTGCCGGCTCACAACCGATGTGGTAGTCGTTTAAAGGGTGGAGGTAATAATAATAATAGAACTGTGGGCAGAAAAAAGTTTACTGCATCTTGCCGGCTCACAACCGATGTTGCAGTCTTCTAAATAAGGCACATAGTTATAATAAACCGAGACTGATAAAAGTTTGCTGCATCTTACCGGCTCATAACCGATGTTGCAGCCTTCTAAAAGGTCGAGAAAATTACCAAGGTCAAAATATGTTTGCTGCATCTTGCCGGCTCACAACCGATGTTGCAGCCTTCTAAAGGACCGAGGTTTAATTATGTTTCAATAATAACAGGAATAAAGCCAAATTTTACCTCCGGGGTTATCTAAATAAAGCCTTCGTCTCTGGACTCGTAGTTGAGTTGTTGCGGATGAAATAAAAAGGATAACCCCTAAATCATGCGAAATTAGAACCTTAATATGGACCTTATTCTCACCATATCGTCTCTTTAGGAAAGGATTTGAAACTAATTGTGGTCTAAACCGGGTTTACTTTATATTAATAAGGACATAATTTATTTGTCACCAATAATGATAATAAAATCCTTAGAGGAAATTAGAAATAAGGGAGAAAAAGTAAGTATACAATTAGCTTTTATGAGTAGTGTTAGCATCATAACTTGTATTTACAATGATCTTGTTTTTAAGCTTGGCTTGGAAAGGTGAATGTCAGGGACGATGAATTTATCCATCTAGACACTTTTTGTGCTTTTTGTTCCATGATCCTAAAAGTTATCAATGAATAATGAAAGCAATATATTATGTCACGCATGAATAAATTGTAAGTTGTAGGATATAAATTAGAAAAATCATAAAAATGGAAAAAGTTTTGAAAAATGGGAAAACGGGGTATTTTATAGCTTGTGATTTCTTAACTCTCCCCACAAAAGTCTTTGCTACTTTTCAAAGATTTAGTTTGGGGAAGTTTGGAGGTATTTGGTTTTAGGGCATATAACATTGCGTGAGGACACGACAATCACTTAGTTTGGGGAATTTTGATATGTGAGAAATCACATATCTTTATTATACCAAAAATGGCCCTTAAATGATCAAAATTGTGGTCAAATAGGTGCTTGTATATTACTTGTTTTGTCATTTGTGATATGTTGGTACGGATATTGCAAAAATCATAAGAAAACGGTCAAAATCGGACAAACACGAACATGGGAACGGAAAGAGTGCACAAGAGCCGGAAGTTTCTAGCAAAAGGTCAACAAAGTCAACCTTGGTCAACCCACAAAAAGACAAAACCCTCAAAATACCTAAATAAGCCTTAATGTTAAAACCAATTTCACAAAAAGCCCTAAATTGATAACACCGTTAGTCCTTTGTTAATAAAGAACTAACGGTCGTTAGCTCTTTATAACCAAAACCCTTAAATCCTTTCACCCGACCCAACTCTTTAATAATAAACCCATAGCCTAAACCCTTTTACCCGAGCCCAAAGTCAAATCTTTTTTTCCCCGGTCAAACATAAACGTATAAAAGTAAAAAATAAGCGGGAAAAGTTATTGTTTCTGTTCATCGTCGTCCCAAGTAATTACCCTGCTCAAATCAAATGAGTAAATCCCAATCCCACTTAATCCAGCAAGGAAATAAAGATTCCAAGTACAAAGTGCCATCTCAGCAACTTAAACGTCATCAAAGTTCTCTGATTGGTCAATTGGGTCAAAGAATGATACGCGGGGCTAAAAAAAAACACATCAAGAGGTAGGTGTAACACCCCCAAAATGGGTCGCAGCGGAATATGGGTTGGAGAGTGTTACTTCATAGATCAACAGCACGAGATAAGAGAACGACCTCTATATGAGTCGTTTAAAATTGATACATTGGATTAAATAGACTTGTTTGTTACAATAGCCGAAGCTTAAATAGTTCATCCATGAAAAGTAAAGATTTTAAGACATAACAAATATTCCCAAAATGTAATGCATCCAAATCTTTATAGTAATGACTCCAAAATGATGACCACCAATGTATCCTTGTTTCTCGTACCTTATTGACCTGAGAAAAACATGCTTTAAAACGTCAACATAAAGTTGGTGAATTCACAGGTTTAGTAAATGTATAAAGTAGGACCACAAGATTTCCAAAGTAAGACATGTAACACATACAATATCTTAAAAGTAATTACGAAGTGCACTAAGTTCATGACACCGAAGCTCGACATATATGTATGCAATTTAATGCACTAAATGTGCCCATGTAGATGTTCAACCCGCAACAAAAAAAAAAAAAAAAAAAAAAAAAAAAACATCCAAGTGTGTACCGACATGTATACGTTCGTTGTTTCAGTACTGTCGAAACCGATGAGCGCTACTCACCCGAACGGGGATGTCAATCCCAAATATTATCAATTCATAACATTTCACAGCTCCGCTAACCTACATTTGACGGATCTAAGAAAGTGGGCAAATAGTGGTTTAATGCTACTTAGGCCACTCTTAAAATGTTTATAAAGAGAAATTTAAATCCCTGATGAACAGTAGTATTTACTATTCACAGCAGTTTATAAAAATATTTTTATAGAATTAAATATATATATATCTTGTAAATTACGTAACTAGCGCGTTATAATTCCGTTTTTCGAGTTCTTTATGTCCGTGAGTTTGTATTAAGGAAATTTATCAAAATATCATATTTATAAAGTTTAACCCACTGATGAACAGTAACTTTTACTGTTCATCACAGTTTATAAAACTATTTTTATAAAACTAATTATTTGTAACTTAATTAAATCATAATTCGTTCGTTATAGTTCCGTTTCTCGAGATCCTTATGTCCTTGGATTAGTATTAAGAAAATTTATCAAAATTTTATATTTATAAAATTTAAACCACTGATGAACAGTAGATTTTACTATTCACATCAGTTTATAAAAATGTTTTTATAGATTATATATATATATATAACTTGTAAACTACGTAACTTATTCGTTATAATTCCGTTTTTCGAGTTCTTTATGTCCGTGGGTTCGTATTAAGGAAATTTATCAAAATATCATATTTATAAAGTTTAACCCACTGATGAACAGTAACTTTTACTGTTCATCACAGTTTATAAAACTATTTTTATAAAACTAATTATTTGTAACTTAATTAAATCATAATTCGTTCGTTATAGTTCCGTTTCTCGAGATCCTTATGTCCTTGGATTAGTATTAAGAAAATTTATCAAAATTTTATATTTATAAAATTTAAACCACTGATGAACAGTAGCTTTTACTATTCATATCAGTTTATAAAAATATTTTTATAGAATTAAATATATATATATCTTGTAAACTACGTAACTAATTCGTTATAATTCCGTTTTTCGAGTTCTTTATGTCCGTGGGTTCGTATTAAGGAAAATTATCAAAATATTATATTTATGAGATTTTTATATCTGATGAACAGTAAAAGTTACTGTTCATCACAGGTTATAAAATTATTTTTATAAAGCTAATTAAATATAACTTGTAAATTCCGTATCTTGTTCGTTATAATTCCGTTTTTCGACTTCCTTACATGCTCACGATCCTTATAAAGAGTACTATTTTTATAAAATATAAAACATAAGGTATTTAGTTCGAATTTCAAAAGTGTGTATAAAGATATAATTAGGGTTTCTAATTAAACAAGTAGTTTACAATCATTTTAATTAGGAACCTTGCACCATTAATTTACCAAGTGTTGTACCGTATATTTCACATGTATTTAGTCCACTAATTGTCCATGTCCTTTGTCCATATGAAAACATCATATACTTTATATAACTTTAAAATAAAACTAGGTGGTGATTAACTAATGCAACAAATATGAAAACAATAGGAAATTAATAAACGAGTATTGAAAACTTTAAATAGACCTTATAGGAATCAAGTAGGATGATGAACACGAGATGTAAACCACAATCAAGCCTTTAAAACCAAAACCCTAATCAAGAAAACCCTAAATATGTTTTCTTGATTAATCCTTGTTAAACCCGAATCCAAGCTTCCCAACACCTTGAGTAGTCTTAGGTAGTCTTAGGATGAACACTTGAATGCTTGGAATACCTTGGATGCAAAAGAAAATGAAACCCTAAAAATATTAAGGTGTGCCGTGGGTTTGAGATGGAAAAGAGGAAGAGTTTGCTTTGATTTTTCTTTTATGAAAGTGTAAGAGTGATAAGGAGTTAGGGCTTGTATTATATAGGGTAGAGAAAACCATGGAAGTACCTAAATGAAACCATGTGCTTGGAAAATGGTTAAAGGACAAGCTTGTAAGAGCTCTCCTCCTCCCAAGGAGGAGGCCACGGTTTGGAGGGGGGGAGGTACAAGGATTTGACAATTACTTGAATTATGAGCTTAGGGTACATTATGTGTAAGGATTACAACTTGTAAAAAGGATTTTACAAAGAGTAAAGGATTTAATTCAAGGGTAAAGGTATATATCCGGTTCTTAGTTGATATAGGTGAGAAAAATAATTAAATTTTGAGTATTGGGTATAAACGTGGGTATTTGTTTAAGCGTAGATAGGTAAAGGTGCTTCCGGGTACGACCGAATGTAATTTATTGCGAAACGTAAGCGTTTTACGTAACCAACAAAAATAAATTATGAAATGTTATAAATTATACTCCTAATAATCATATAACACTTGCTTGATGTCAACTTTAATTTGTTTGATGTCCGTTTACATTGATCATTGATTTTTAGTTTACGCGATTTAACTATAAGATAATAATTAAAAGCGAACGCGTAAAACTCTAAAAATAAATAATGGAATTTATTAAAGTTGAAAATAACCTGAAAATGAGAAATGTTACACTTGTTATGTTAATTTATATGACTATATGAAGATCATACGTGTTTATATTCCGCTGCGTACTCGTATTTATTAATAGTTAATATGGCCTTTATGTCTTCTAATTCCAACAGGTTTGGTATTTGAATAAAGCTTCCGCTTTGTTTGTCGAACTTTGTTTGTTCGTTTTGTGCTTTTGATTATCAACAAGTAGTATCAGAGCCAGTTTGGTTTAGCCATGAAGAAAAAAAAGAATAAAAAAGGGTTTGTTTGTTTTTTGGAGGTTTGTTGAAGCGATTGTTTTTTGGCGATGGAATGAAATCAGTATTTTGGTTCGTTGCTTTAGTACACAACTTTTTCACTTTGGTTTGGTATTGGAATACATAGGCATTGGTTTGATTTGGCCCAGTTGGTAATTGTGACTTTGCTTTGTTTTTTAGCTGAATCTTATAGTAGTTTTGGAATTTGTTTGTTTAGTATTGATTAGCTATTTGAATTAGGTTCGTTTTTGGTTTTGAATTTAGATCGTAATTCTTATTATATAAGTGGGTCATTAGAATTATAGTCTGTACCATATTTTGAGCGTTGGAATCATTAGAGCTCGATATGGATTGGGTCATTCACGTTATGGTTCAATGTGGCAAAATATAATGTCAAAAACTTATCTGAGACGAAGAAAGAGGAGCTGGTTTAAAGCCAGAAACAAGATAATGTTAATAATAAATTGAGTTGGACCTATACCGAGGTGGTCTAAGAAGTCAAAGATAAATGATAAGGTAGCTTGAGCACTATAGTCATTAAGAGATGGTACACTTCAATGTCATTAAACCAGATATTAGGCGATTGCGTGTTGCGGCGAAGCTTTTTGTATAGTGTCTATAAATATCTAATAAATGTTTCTCTGGTATATTTTTTTGAACGGCATTTTCATTATGAAGACTAACTAGGAAGGAGCTAGAGAGAATACAAAGCAACAAAAACACCCTATTACAAGCTTAAAAACTAACCAAAACTAAATTAAAAGCCTATATCTATAACTATCCATGAGAGACATAAGAAGTTAAAGCCAACTCCAAGTGTGTCTTTACGCAACGGACTTGAAACACAACGAACACGAAAGATATACCTACAAAAGAATCAAAAGGCATCGAGAAACACAACTATAAGCCCAGAGACATAGATGAGGAAATATAACTCCATAAAGCATAATAGGGCTTTTAGATAGACAACTAGCCTCCACCATTTATGAATCAAGAACCGCATGTGATTTGCACCCGACCATTTATATAAATCGGAGGAGAAGCTGCACCACCAACGATTATGGAGCGAAATTCATGATTCGATAACATTAAATATTTAATAATTTTTCATATCAAATTCTCGCGTTTATTACCTTGCTTTATATCTTTTTTATATGAATTCGGTATTCATTTATTTTGCAATTCAGGTAATTAGAGGCATTAGAATGAAAAATAGCAAAATATGTGCAAAAATAGTACCAATACTAATTTATTTAGTAGTGGAACTAAAATTCAATGAAGGGCTACTAAAATCCTACAGGATGCAGCCTAAAAGCCAAATAAAAAATAGTACCACTACTATATTATTTAGTAGGGATACTATATTTTTAATGATTAATGTTATAGAGTTGGAAGCTTAGAAGATAGTACGGCTAATGTCCCACAGGAGTTACGCCGTAATAAATTATTAATAACGAAGATTCGGTGCTGACGAGGCATTACGACGTAACATCCCGTACGAATTACGCCGTAAAATATTATTATGGAAAATATATTTATGCTGACTAAGGGTTATGGCGTAACGTGAAGATTTAATTACGCCGTAACCAATTTTAATACTAAATTATGAAATGATGCATCAAAAGGTTTATGACGTAGCGTGGTCAATGTCGTTATACCGTAAAGTATGACTCATCCAGTGACTGAAGTTGTAAAAAAGCTACGAAGATTAGAGGATCAAATATAAAACAACAAATACGATGGAGGGCCATTTGTGTAAAAGCCTCAAACTTAGTATTTATTATAAATACTACTATAAAAGAATTCATCCATTCATTAATCAATTGAATTATGTGGTCTTCTTCTTCCTACCGACGAAAGCGACAAAAGGGAAAAAGAGAGCAACCTGTTAGGTTTCTTGATTCGGGTATAGATTACCAATTGAACATGGGATTAGCAGGGATACTAGAATAGGTTTGGAACCCTAACCATAGTGTAGAAACTAACCAAGTTACCACATCTATCACTTAATATGCTTAAAAAGTACATGAACTCTTTCATAGAGGGTTAATAATCTGTATAGGTTATTAGACTAGTTCTTGAGATAATTCAGATTAATCACTATGACCAGGTTGTCCTATCTTCGTGACTTTCATAGGATTCGGGATCGCAGGAATTAGAAGGCAGACTAAATATATTTATTCCGGTCAGTCAACTTTAGAAACCACTAATAAAACAAGAATTAGACATTGCACTTGAGATCAAGATAATTAAACTTAGAATATTTAATTAGTTAAATGGGTTCATCTTTTTAGTGGTTTTCCACTATACCAATTCCTTTGATTGATTAAACCACTTTAATTCCTCTTATTTATTCTCTAACAAATTAATCTTTTAAAACAACTTTAAAAATGTGACAACCATTTAAACTCAGATTCAAACCGCCCTTTAGCTCTTGGGACGACCTCAGATTTACCAAAACTACACTACCCACGGTCGGGTTCTCTGCCCGTTAGTGTGTTTGTCAGGTGAATCGAGTTTTATAAATTTAAAACTTGAACTAAATATATTTTAAAATAAAATACGCATCAAGTTTTTGGCGCCGCTGCCGGAGAGCTAATTTGTTTTTAAGTTTGAGTTTTGTATATATTTTATTTTAGTACATTTACTTTCTTGTAAGAGCACAATCTACTTGTATCTTGTGTTTGATTTTCAGGAATAATGGAAATGGAGCCTAATATTGAGAACATGACGCTTAAAGAGTACTTAGAGTATGAAGCTGAGAAAGAAAGGCGATTATAGGATAATCTTTGATCCAAAAGTAGTCCAACAGGGTATGAAAGGGCGGATTTTAACTCTTCTTACTGTGACAAGAGTATATCTTTAGATTTCCCGCATTACTATAAGGACGTGTTTATCGATAAATATTACGCGTTACCTCCCTTGATTCCTTGTTTCCGACTTTCCCAACCACATAATGAACGTGGTTATAAATCTCTTAATACGAACAATAAAGTAGACATTAATAACATGACAATAGCAGAATATAATCTTTACATTGCTAGACAAATGAAAAATCCACTAAATGATCACTCCTATAGTTTCATACCCTAGTTTTTCGCTCAATCACCAAACACACCAAACACTCCTGTGGATAAGAAGGATTCCGACTTTGATGAAATCTTGGATGACTTGTTCAATGTAGGAGCTAAAAACCTGAGACGAATGGGGTAAGAGAAAGTTCAGCATGGTGTAATGTTAACAAATCCAGGGATACGAACCATAAAAGCGGTAATCTTCTTAACTTTCCTATTTTTCCCGCTACCAATGAATTTTCCAGTATTTGTGAATATGATGTTGACTTGGAGAAAGAGGAGGCTGAGGTGGAAGATGATAATGATGATGGGGATGCTTATGATATTTGGGATATTACGGTCGAGGATGTTGAACGAATTAGGCAATTTCTCATGCCTAACGTCCTTGAAGAAATAGACGAAGTAATACAACCTTTGATCCCACAACCCATCCACACCACACCACCTAATGATGACTATGTAGCACCGGCTACTAAATCAATTTTGGATGAACTTTTGGAATAATTCGGAGATGAGATCGTGAATGTTACCATGGTTGACGAGGAGGCTTCCAAAGATCATCAGTCACATTTTACGAAAATACAAGTGCATTCAGTTATCACTAAACATGAGCCTTTCATTCATACTCGGCCATTGTGTCCCTTATGTGGAGTGTTCAAAACATCTAAACCATGTAAAGTAGATAGGGATATTATAACTCCTGGATGGTATGATTTCTATTCAAATTTACACTCGAATGATGTCTATTGCTACTTCTACCCACACTTGATACCAAGTGAGGGGAAGGACACCCGATTACCTAGTAAATAAGAGTGGAGTCAAGCTATAGACTCGAACAAAAACAAGCGCTTCGTGGGAGGCACCCCATGCTTATCTTTTAATTTATGTTCTGTCTTATTTCACTTCAATTTTTGAATATTAGTTGGTTTGTATGTTCCTAACTTAGTTTTGCATGTTCTAAGCAGAAATAGAGCAAAATTCAAGATCATCTCGATTCGTAATCATACGGTAAAACCATTGCTGATGCAGCAATTACGGCGTAACCAACTTTGTTACGCCGTAAACAAGACCATTAGAACGTAAACCCTTCCTAGATTACGCCGTAACATGCTTAATGAAAATTTTTAGAATATCATATGATTACGACGTAATCATGAGGGTTACGCCGTAAAAGCTTGCTGAAAAATCTTAAAACTAGTTTGAAACTTTTAGAAAACCGTGTATATTGTTAAATGAACTTTGTGGGTATGTTCTCTGGAAACCCTCACGAGACTTCACTCGTCCACTTAGGCCACCAAGTAGTTTAAAAGGCTTGTTACATACGCTAAATGCAACCGTGATTCCTACGAAAGTGAGTTAGGATTGTATTTCTTGATTATTATTCTGTACATTTCGTGCTATTATGCTTTTATCCAGATTTATGCTTTTGGTATTAGTCTTTCTTGCAGCTATATAGGTAATGCACATGGATTGGTGCCATGATTCCAATCAAGCTGCAAAGAAGCATCCCAAACCGGTCCAGTTGGATGCTATATAGTAATGATGAGTTATTGGAGAAATGGATGTTGCTCGAGGAAGCAGACTTGGAGCATGTTGTCTCTTCATCATACCTAGCAAATCAAGGGGAGTCTTCCGTTCTAATTCTACTCTAATCTTTAAATTTCATTTCCTATATGTACAATAGGGATATTGTACAAACCAAATGGGGGGATGGGAGTATAATTATCACTTGACTCAAATTTGTCTTTGATTTTCTAGTTTTCTTTGAAAAATGGTGCCAATTATAAATTTTTGACATGTTTTTCTTAACAAAACTAGAATCAATCTTTACCGAATGCACATTTACCATATATTTCTATTGGTGAGGTTTAAGCCTAATGTTCCGTTTTCATCCATTATACAAAAATCCACAAAAGTATTGAGTGTGCAGGTAGTATTGTGGACTTTTGAACTTGGCATGTACATCATTTCCAAACCTAATTGATTAGCAGGAAAAGATGGTTTGAGAAGGCAACATTAAGGAATTCACCTAAATAGCCCATATGTGTATATATGTATGTTTATCGACTTGTCACACTGACTTGTCGACCTCCCGTGTTAAAACCCTTTTGTTGCACTCGTTATTAGTGCAAGATACCCCTAGATCACCCTTGTTGAGCCAATCTATGTTTTCAACATTATTATATGTTTCGTTACACCATTTCGCCTTAGCCAACCTTGTAGTCTATATTTATCTTTGTGTTGAAATTTCTGGCTACCTAAGTCTATGGTTTAGGAAAATGGTTCGAAGATTGGCACTTAATTTGATGATATATCATTTTGATCATGGAAGACCCCCTGGTATTATCACTTTTGATACTGCTTATCTCAAGTGGGGGGATATGTTATATATTATATACAAGAGTATTGTAAAAAAAGAGAAAAGGTTGTGCAACTATAAGCCACCTAGTGATATAAACTCTTGATGTTGGTTACGTATTATAAAACCAACTAAGTAAAAATGTGGTGCAACTATAAGCCACCTAGTGATTTTGGGAATGGTGCAACTATAAGCCACCTAGTGAAGAATGGGTTAGCATGCTCCGCAAGATCTCATTATTAGCTAACCTATTATGATGATATGATCAGATTTTCGCACTTGAAGACTTGGACTATGGATGGACAGTAGCTGCTTATGGATACCCTAGATTATATAGGACCATTTGTTTTGTGTTTCTATCTTAACACCAATTTAATGTGTATCCCATGTCTTATCCTACCATATATTATTTTCAATAACGAGAATGATTCACCATGTCAAACCTGTATGTGTCACCCATGTTGCCTTTAAGATCCCTTTAGACCCTAACTCTAGTTGGTGGAGATTTGTGTACTTTTCAAGCTTATGATAGAATACATGCTATAACAATGCAGTTGAGCGATCACCCCGAAAATGAAACACTTAGACTATTTTAAGAGTTGAGTATTTTCAATCCCAGTTTTTTGTGAGGTGTTCGGCTTTGATGTTTCTAGCATAAGTAAAATATGAATTCATTTCTCTTAGTTGAATTAGGGAAATCTTTTTATAAGTTATTCTAACAGTTCTACATGAGAGCAAGTAAAAGTCAATTGAGGGATATTTAATAACATCAAATATTTAATACATTTTTATATCAAATTCTCACGTTTATTACCTTGCTTTATATAATTTTTATATGAATTCGGTATTTAATTCATTTATTTTGCAATCCAATTAATTAGAGGCATTGGAATAAAAAATGGCTAAATATGTGCAAAAATAGTACCAATACCAATTTATTTAGTAGATGTACTAAAATTCAATATAGGGCAGATGCAGCCTAAAAGCCAAATGAAGAATAGTACCACTACTATATTTTTAGTAGGAGTACTATATTTTTATTGATTAATGTTATCGAGTTGGAAGCTTAGAAGAATTACGACGTAATGTCCTGCAGGTAGGGGTGTCAATAGGGTCGAGTTGACCCGACCCGAACCCGATAAGGCTTATCGGGTTGGGTTGAATCGGGTTAAAATATCTTATCGGGTTGTGCGACCCGAACCCGATAACCCGACAACGTTATCGGGTAGGGTTAGGGTTGAATTATTTTTTTATCGGGTTATCGGGTCAACCCGATAAGACCCGAATTTTATTTTATATAGCGTTTTTTTTTAATATTGATAAAACTAAGAGTTTTTCCAATTACATATTCAATAGTAAACACATTAATAATACTTAATTTACTTGCATGGTTACTTATTTTTGCCTAGTAGTAATTGTTCTTTTCTTTTCGTCATACAAAGGTTACTGTAATGTTATTTTTGCATTAGCTGACGTGCTTCAGTAACTTACTCATGTTGTTTTTTGGTTTACTTGAATGTCTTTTTGAGTTTTATCTTCGTACGCATGTAATTTTTAATTATTTTTCATTTTTCCAACTTGTAATAATAAAAGACATTAGTCTAACTAAGCAGTGAAATGTTTTTGGCCGTAACATATTATATGGATAGAAAACTAAGGAACCCGATTAACCCTAATCACCCGACCCGAAACAACCCGACCCGATAACAACCCGAACCCGATTACTTATCGGGTCGGGTTGCGGGTCACTTTTCGATAACCAAAAACCCGAATCAACCCGACCCGATACACCCGATAACCCGACAACCCGACCCGATAACACCCCTACCTGCAGGATTTACGCCGTAATAAATTATTAATAAGGAAGATTCGGTGCTAACGAGGCATTACGGCGTAACGTCCCGTACGAGTTACGCCGTAAAATATTATTATAGAAAAGATATTTATTCTGACTAAGGGTTACGGTGTAACGTGATGATTAATTACGCCGTAACCAATTTTAATACTAAATTATGGAATGCTACGGCGTAACGTGGTCGATGCCGTTACGCCGTAAAGTATGACTCATCTAGGGACTGAAGTTGCAAAAAAGCTACGAAGATTGGAGGATCAAATATAAAACAACAAGTACGATGGAGGGCCATTTGTGCAAAAGCCTCAAACTTAGTATTTATTATAAATACTAAAAGGATTCATCCATTCATTAATCAATTGAATTCTGTGGTTTTCTTCTTTTTATCGACGAAAGAGACAAAAGGGAAAAAGAGAGCAACCTGCTACGTTGCTTGATTCGGGTATAAGGCGAACCCCTTTTCAGGGTTCGTCACGGGATCCAACTAGAAGATTGGGAGCATTATTTCAGCATTATTTGTACATGATTCTTTAACAATTACAGTTTAATTTTAATTAATTATTTTTAATGATTTATTTAATCTCGGCTTAATTTTTTGATTCTTGATATTTATTATGTTTAATTTTACTCTTGTCATTTAATTTGTTAATTATTCCTTGGTTATTTATTTTTGACCTCTTTGTCTGACCATTGTTTTATTGGATATCCTTTGACTATCGTGTACCCCTGGGTTTTGGTAGTATTGCGGGTGGTTTAGATCAGGTTAATCATGTTATTAGATTACCAATTGAACATAGGATTAGCAGGGGTACTAGGATAGGTTTGGAACCCTATCTCTAGTGTAGGAACTAACCAAGTTACCGCCTCTATCACTTAATATGCTTAAAAAGCACAAGAACTCTTTCAGAGAGGGTCAATAATCTGTATAGGTTATTAGCCTAGTTCTTGGGATAGTTGAGATTAATCACTATGACTTGGTTGTCCTACCTTCGTGACTTTCGGGGGATTCTGAATCGCATGAATTATAGGACAGACTAAATATATCTATTCTGCTCAGTTGACTTTAAAAACCACTAATAAAACAAGAATTAGACATTGCACTTGAGATCAAGATAATTAAACTTATGATATTTAATTAGTTAAATGGGTTCATCTTTTTAGTGGTTTTCCACTATACCAATTTATTTGATTGATTAAATGACTTTAATTCCTCTCATTTATTCTCTTACAAATTAATCTTCTAAAACAACTTTAAAAATGTAACAACCATTTAAACTCAGATTTAAACCGCCCTTTAATTCTTGGGACGACATCGGATTTACCAAAACTACACTACTTACGATCGGTCTGCCTGTTAGTGCGTTTGTCAGGTGAATCGAGTTTTATAAATTTAAAACTTTAACTAAATATATTTTAAAAATAAAATACGCATCATGATTCCACGATGTTGTCACCAATGGTTTGTCTAACCATATATTCTTTCCCAACCATATTGAATCCAAGGAGGGAGCCGACTTCAATAGTTTTTAACACTTCGTCATCAAGATCATTATTGGTAGAGCTTTTGGATACGGCGGGAAAAAGCCTATTGTTACAACGTTGGATGTTTGAATCATTGTTAGAGATCGTCGTGTCAAGTGAGGATGTGGGTTTGGTGATTGCGTTACTCGTGTTGTTTTTTTCTTGGAATTTTGAATGTTTATGCCTATAACGAGATGAATGAGTTTAAGAGAAACAAATTTATTTGTTTTTCGGGAAGTGTCTTGTAGGGGTGAGCAAAATGGACCGTTGACCAGACCGGAAAATCGGACCGAACCGGACTGACCGGACCAGACCGAATGTATTTTGGTCTCGTCCTCGGTCCATGATTTTCGTTACATTCGGTCCTCGGTCCGGTCCGGTCCGGACCGGTCTTAAAAAAACCCAGCGATTATGCCAGACCGGACCGGACCGACCCGGAACGGATCAGACCATTTTGGTTCGGCGGTTTGGACCAATTCGGTTTCGGTCCGGTCCGGTCTTAGTTGGTCCGGTTCGGTCTACGGACCGTGAGCACCCCTACTGCCTTGTTTTGGCAGTTGAGTAGAGGAATGAAGCGAGTTTTGGTTTTGTGGTGGGCTATGTGTTGGGGAGTGATGACAGTTTGGCGTTTGGGTTTTGTTGTGTCTAGAAATTTTGTTGGGTTTGGTGGTTTTCTATGTGACATGCATAACATAAACTGGGCTTTGGGTGGAAAGTTCAACTGTTGGATTAGGTATGATAGGGACATATTTGACATAACTTTCACGTGAGGCTAAAGTAGGTCTGAGATCTCTATTTTCAACAGAGTCAGAAGGATGCTTGTTCAAGATTCCTTGAGTGCAAGGTGACATTTCCTCAATATGGGTGTTTAGGACAAAGTGCATGAATGTATCCAGATTACAGCTTCCACTTTGGGTGTTGGGGGGGGGATTTGATTTTCATCTTCAACTAGAATATATGAATTTTTCGGTATCCTTCCTTTATGTTTTTCGTTTTAAATACTATCGGATTTAGAACAATGTGGAGAACTAATATCCTTAGAATTTCCTACGTCATTCGGAATCCAACCCCCGCCTCCTTGAGTCTCATTCACTTTATCCATAAATAGGTTGCAATCTGAGCCATCATTGTAAAAGTCGTCGTCATCCTCTTCACTGTGAACATCTTCAATAATGGAGGAGTCATCATTACTCGACGTGTAGTCTCACTCGACTTTTCATCAGTATATACTTCATCACGATTCCCCATGATTTCCCTTATACGAATACAAAAGTGTACGTCATCAATGATTGCCGGCATGTTATGTTGGATAACCTCCATGCACTTTGTGCGGATGCAAACTTTTCCGGAGACGAGGTCGTTGGAATTTTTGCTACAAGTTTCTGGAAAGATAACTTCGCCCCAAGTGCCAGCAATATGCGTGAAAGCCGTTTCGTGCCACGCATGAGGTGGTAAGCCCTTAATAGAAATCTATGCCAAACGGTTTTGGAGATGAATTTTTTTTCCACAGTATCAGGTTTTTGAAGCATGCTTTTAGTATTAAGTTTGAAACCAGGTTATGGAGTGGTATGTTTGTGGAGGGTTGGATTAATACGTTTAAACTTCCTAAATATTTGATTCTTGTGTTGAGGAAGCCAACCTCATTGCAAATAGTATGCACTTATGGAAGATGTTAGTGGAAACCAATTCACCAATTAGCGAGTGTGTGAGGGAAGTGATTAAATCTAGGAAAGAATATATAATAATAGGTGTGGGTAGGGTTTCTGGTTGCGCATTACCTATTAAAACATTGTCATGAGTTTTTTATTTGTGAGTGTTAGCCTCAAACTATTGAGTCGAACAAAGAAGCTTAGCTATTGAACATGAGAGCTCGGTCTTTATCTAATATATGTTGTAATAGGCTAGTTACGGGTGTCGGGCTCGTTTAATGTAATCTAATATTGCACATGTATCGGGCTAAAACCCAAAGCAATCTCGAGCCCGACCCAAGACATCAAAACTCACGGCCCAACAAAAGCCTTAAGAGGCTGGCCTAAGTGAGTATAAATACCCCCTCTACAAGTGTGGAGAGGGTGTTGGTTCTCATTTGTATCTTCTCATATTTGCAAGAATACAACCATCTCTCTTTCTCTTTCTATTTTCTCTCTCTAAACTTCTTTTTACTTTTCTTCTCATCTCCTATCTTATTTTCTTAGTTTTCATTATGGAAGTGAACTGATTATTTGGTTCCTACAAGTGGTATCATGAGCCATTTAGTGGATTTAGTGATTGTGTTTTTTGCTTATTTTCGAGCTTACTTTAGGCTTAACATGTCTCGGCTTACTTTTGCTTATTTTGTCTAAAAGCTTTCAATTTTTTTTGTTAAAAATGTTTCTAATTGTTTCTCATAAATCATTTTCTAGTTTTTCTAATATAAATCTTTCTCTTACTAGTGTTGTTTTTCTCTTGCAAAGGCTCACGGCTTATTTTAATGCTTATTCATTTTCGTAGCCTACTTGTTCTTTTTACAAATTCTAAGATTGTCTCAAAACTGTTCATGTGGAGTGTAATCACATGCTTATTATAAGCTTATTTGGTCTTACAACTTCAATCTTTCTAATCAAACACGTTTTGTATCTTATTTTGAGATATTACTCGTGACTTATTTATGCTCTAAATAGCTTATCAAAGCTTATTTTGAGCTTCTTAAGTCTCGGCTTATTTGGTTTTTTTTGTTTTAGCTTATCTTTCACTAGCTTTAATAGCTTATTACCTAGGATTACTTATTTAAGCTCATTTCCAAGGTTTTCTTCGTAGCTTATTTTGGTTCTTTTGAGTCTAAGCTTATTCGAAAACCCTAAAAGGTGTGTACGTTAAGTGTCAAAAACTTAACAGCTTATCTTAGAAGCTTTTTGTGGTTGCTTTTCTTGAACATGGTTTCATACATAGAAAAAGGACAACACGGACACATTTCCTATTATTTTGGATCTGTGTTAGGTTGCCCTAGCTAAAAGACAAGAAGTACGTTTTTGTTTGTGAGTGAGCGAAACATACCAAAAGATAGTACAAACGAAACATACCATTGTATTAGGCGATTTATACCATTCTCCTTGGGCGATTTATACATGAGTCTGACTTAGGCGATTTATACATCTGGGCGATTTATACATGACTATGGGCGATTTATACATAAGTCTAGGCGATTTATACGTGGTAACTCAGGCGATTTATACGTGATAACTCAAGCGATTTATATGTGGTAACTCAGGCGATTTATACGTGGTTCGTTTCGAGTTGTTTCGGGTTTTTTGGTTTCGACTTTCGGTTGTTCGCGGGTCTTCTATCGACTATCATTACGATCACGGTCCTTCAACGATCATCGTAGTATGTTTGGTTTTTGTCGATCTATAACACACGAGTCCGCAAGAAAAGAAATACCATCGTTCCATTTTAACAAAGTTTCAAATGAAGAAGACAAGAAAAAGGAGGGAAACTGTTTTTATTATCTATAATTCGAAATTTACAATTTTAGTCCCTAGTCTCCAAGATAATTTCATTGTTCGTCCTTGGTTTGTTTATTAACCCTCAAAGTTGAAATAGTTTTACACAGTCAGTCCTCAGAACCTATTTAATAGCCGATTAGTCCTCCAAAGCAAACTGTTATTGCACCGTTAGTCCCTACAACCTTAATTAACAATCGTTAAGCATTTAACTTGGATTTCAATTACACCGTTAGTCCTTGTTTGTGTTTTAATCAACCGTTAATCATTTTAAGTTAAAAGTGTAGTAATCGTTAGTCCTTTTAGCTCATCAATTGTTAACAAAAGTTTAAGTACTTCAATTACAACAACGATTTCATCAACAACAATCACTTTACCTACTTAAGATCCTACAAATCATTTTTACTTCACAATTCACGATACAATGGAAACGAAAGATACTTTATCTTCGTGTTCGAATTCGGAAGAACATCAAATGCAACAAATTCAAGTCAAAGCAAAAAAGAGTTGCATGGTATTTTTTCGACTACTTCAGTTACACCTCAAGCTTCTTTCAAACAATCACTTAAAAGGAACTCGAACCGAATGTGGATTCAAACGGGCATTTGCGAAACTCTTTCGTCAAGATGTTTAGATTTTCACGGGCACAATGTTCCTAAACATGGATCAACTAGAAAAGAAACTTGACAAAGACGAATTTCAAGAAATTGGATCCATGGCTGCTTTTAGAGTACTAGAGACACGGTGTTAAAAGTTCATCAAGTCACGAATTTCTTTGGATGATGAAGATGGTATAATGACACGCAAGTACATTCTCGAATACAATCAACTTGAGGTTCAACAATTCTGTGATACACTAATCCAACACATGGAATCTGTTAAGAAGTCGATTGATAAAAGAGCACTACATAAAAGAGAGTATGACAGCAAGGTGATTGAAAGACAGATGCAGACATCAGAAGAAAAGGTTGATACGAGTAAAGCATTGGATGCTAGTTTGGTTGACACAGAAAGCGGTGGGACAGAATCTGGAAAGCATGATACAACAGTAGTTCAGGGAATGATGTACTTGCTGATGATGTAGATATCAAACCCGTATATGATGAAGAGCCAATGGCTGAGGTACAAATGACTGCTAAAAATAATGTATTTGCTACAGGACAACAGCATACTGAGCAACTTGAATTCAATAATGAAAGAGAGGTTGGCCAGAATGCTAAACAATGTCATGACAAACGACCTTTGTCTGCTTAATTAACTGATAACAAGACAACTAAACTCTCAAATCAATCTTTCGATTCTGAAAATATTTGTCTCAAAAAGACCATTGCCCAGTTTCAAAAAGATTTTTCAAAACTCGAAGCACATTTTATTAATCTTGAACTACAATTGTAAAACAATGTTTAAAAATTAGGGCAACGGAGTCAATTTTTGAAAGAGAAAAGTAATAAAGCCAAAGTTAAAAATGACATAGATGTCATTGAAACAATAAACATCGAGTTGGAACATAAAGTGACTAAATTACTTAAGAAAAATAAGACTTTGAAAAAGCATTACAAAGAACTGTATGATTCTAAGCAACAAGAACTAAGACTATAGAACAGGCAACTTCTTTGATTGCTAAATACATTGAGTTCAAAGCTCAACTTCAGAAAAATGGGTTTGCAATTGCAGCATCAAAAAATGAGATAAGAAAATTAACAGGAAATAGTATGAATACTAAGTTTGAAAAACCATCAATCTTCGGGAAACCAATTTTACAACCACTCAGAAACCAATCAGTTGTTAGACAACCGACTGCGTTTAAGTCTAAACAACCTAGAATTCTAAAACAACGGTTTGCCTCCCAAGTTGATGTGCACAACGATTTGTCAAAACCAGTCACTCCATATTATTTGCCTAGGGAAAGAGACTCTGCCTTTGCAAAACCTCATCATGTGATTGCATCTAGCGAATCTAGGAATAGTTCAAGAACCATGCCAAGATTTAGTTCAAATGACATGGTTCATAATTACTATCTAGAGGAAGCTAAGAAAAAGACACAACAAATTGGTAGGAATTCAAGACCTAGTGTGATGCCTTTTGCAAGATCAAAAAGCACAACTAATGATAGCAAATCAAAACCTAGGGTAAATAACCAAAAGTCTAAGAATTGGCCTGCATCTAAGAATAGTTATGTAACGACAAAGACTGCACCCATAGCAGAACACTCTAGGAATTTTAGAAATTTTTCTGACTCCAAACATTTTGTTTGCTCGACATGTCATAAATGTGTCTTTAATGCAAATCATGATTCTTGTCTAACAAAATTCCTGAATGAAGTCAACTCACGTGCTAAGGTTCCATCCAATAAGACAACGAACTAAAATAAACCCGGAGCGCAAATAAGTATTGCAAAGAAACTGGAAAGACAGATCCCTACAAGACATAGGTTTTCAATCAAAAAGACTTCCACTGTGCATAAGAAAACAACGAGTCCTAGATATTGTCTTAGGTGGAAATAGACGGGTAGAATTTTCAAAACTGTTGGTCTTAGGTGGGTTCCTACTAGAAAGATATTCACCTTTCGCACAACCACGGTTAACAATGAACCCCCACATGGTTCCAATACATATATCACTAATCTTCATGAATGCATACAAACTCTTGATTGAAGTGCGGGTTCATCCATAAATGTTGAGGAGGAACAAAATCTTGATTTTAGTGTAGGTACTCCTTCCAATCTAAAGAAAGAAAGAATCAAGGCATGTATAAAAGAAAATGCGATATCTAGGACACCAAGGCTACATGGGATAGCTTTGATACAAGAGATATCTGCTAGACAAAAGTCCCAGGGGATTCGAAGTTTACTTACTTCTTGATTTTATTTTAGTTTATTTTATTTTAATTTTTTTATATAAAATATAAAACCTATAAAACAAAATACAAAAAATATAAAATTTCAAAAAGAAAATACAAAATCAAAAATCAAAAATTCCAAAAAGAATCTTCTCGACATGTCTCTTGGAATCGATAACATTTACGTACCTAGAATTGTCGATTAACATTGACACGGGTGTGTAAATGAAGTTCGAACAAGAGTTCAAAACATGTCATTTCTAATTTTTCTGGATGGCTAATGTGCAAATCAATACATAACCCGGACTTCAAATAAAGGAAAGTTTATCTATAAAGATAACTTATCCTAACAACGAGAAAATCATTTTTCTCGGTCTTGAGCTATTCTTTCAAGACATTCAAAGTTTTGAGCTCAAGAAAAGGAAAGTGTACGCATAAGTACGCTTATACTTAGAGTTAGAAGAGAAGTCTTCTAACATGTGTTTATCAAAGAGTTGAACACAATTTTTCAAGAATTTCTCAATGACAATTCAAAATCTTTCAAAATTATGTGTTCAACACTCCATCACTCATAAAACTTTAAAAGACAACAACATTTCAATTGGTTCTATTTTTTAGGGGGGGGTTTCGAAAAACAAATGTTTTAATGTTTTTGGATACTGTTCTTAAATTCTTTCGGTATTCAAAACATTTAAACTAATCTTAATAACAAATCAGTAATAATAACGACTAATAAATAGATTGTATGTTATAAGACGACCTAGTGTTTGAGCACAATTTTTCAACAATTCTACCATGACATTTCATAATCTTTCAAAATTATAGGTTCTTTTCTGACTCTTATTATTCGTCACTATTTATTTTGGTCCGACACGCGTTTACTTTTAATTTAACTTTTAAGCTAAATCGCGTAGACCAGAAATAATCATGTAATGTAAACGGTCATCAAATAAATTAAGGTTTACATCAACCAAGTGTTATATAATTATTAGGAAGATAATTATTAACTTTGCGTAGTTTATTTTTTTATTGGTCACGTAAAAGGCTTACGTTTCGCAATAAAATACATTTGGACACACCTCGGAAATACCTAGACTTACCTAGACTCAAACCAATACCCACTTATAAACCTTAACACAAAGATTAAATCAATTTTGTGTACAATGGCCACTATGGCCGAATATGGGCACCAAAAACAACTAGAAATCTTCCTAATGATCCTAAAAGTACATGTACAAACCATGTTTAATTAAAACATGTACTAAGTGTTCCTAGTTAACTCATTACACAATGGTTATTAACCATTTAACTTCCCTATGATCCTTGTTTCTCCCTTGATGCCACGGCTAAACAAAGAACACACACACAAACCATAAGATCCCCATATCCTAGGTAATCTTGTACTTAGATCATGCAATTAAAGAATGTACTTAAGTGGTTTAACAAGAAACAATGTGTGCCTAACTAAAAACTACAAAACCACCTAGTTAAGGGCACGGTTTGGTTTGTTTGGGACTAAGAGGCATGCAACTAAGTATATGCCTATAAATACTCACACACTCTTACCATTTAGCACTCTTACAAATCACAAACCACTCAAACAACTAAAACCATACTTGTTTCTTTGTTCGGGTCACAAACCGCAACCAAAACACCCTCTTTGATTTTATTCGCACACACAAACACTACTAAGGGTTTTCATACGAGTCCACAAGGTTTACACGAGCTAAGGATTGGGTGTACACTAAGCTTTGGAGCTTAGTTTATTATTTGGTCGCGTAAGTCATACGTGGGTTGTCTCATTTCTCACGTACACTCGAAAACAAAGCACTAGGACCTTTGTAAGTCACATTCGAACCCATAACATTTGTATCATGCGTGTTTCTTTTCTTGTTAACTAGTTTATATGTCACGTATGTATATACATGATGTACTAGAGTGAGTTCGCGCATATTAAATGAGAGACATGCGAGTTATACGCAATATTAATGCGTATAACAATATTGTGTGGTGATTTAAAAAGGTAAAGAAAACATGTGACGAGACTTAAAAACAAGCAATGACTTTAAACCTTTCGTTTATGAAAACTTGGACCTCGATGTATACAATATACCTTATACGCAAATTTAAATAAAAACCACACGTAAACTTTTATCGTAAACAACGTACGATGGCTTAGGAATGCATATGGGACGTTGTGAGACACTTGCATGTAAAACGCGACGTATAAATATGTTAAACACACGACATATAGCTACTAGGGAAATTCGTTTTCAAAACATACGCGTTACTAGAGGGTAACAGGCCACAATGGGCCTTGCATAGTCTAAACGAGCTCACGGGTTGGGCCCAACAGCCCAACGGTAGACCGTAGCTTATTTTTAAGCTCATCCGAGCTTATTGGTTGAACTAGGAGGCTTATTAAACTTATTAGAAGTCAAGCTTGCACAAATTAAACTCCTATTGGGCTTTTCAAGCCCAATAGCCACAAACGAAACCCATACGCCACGAATAAGCTTGGCAGCTTATTTGTGAGCTTAAAACAGCTTATGAGGCTTATGATGACCTTAGAAAGGTTATTGGACCTTGAAGGATTAAGCCTAAACACTTAAGTTACCATTTTGGCTCATATCGGGCTCGAAAAGCCCAATAACGAGCTTAATAGCTTATTGGATAAGCCACGTGATTAAAACAGCTTAAAACAGACCCTAACGAGCTTATTGAACTAAGAAAACAAGTTGGAATCAATGAGAAAACCCTAATGGACCTTTTTATTTACTTTAGGTTAAGGTTATTGGGCCGACAAGTCCAATAGGCCTAAATAAGCTCATCCGAGCTTATTAATAAGCTAAACTAATAATTATAACTTAAATAAGCTTAACAAGTGCTTTTGTATCTTTGGAAACTAGATTGGACCATTAAAAAGCTTACTGGACCTTAATGGGCCCAATAAGCCCAATAAGCCAAAATAAGCTCGTCCGTGCTTATTTATAAGCTAGCACAGCTTATGTGGCTTATTGGAGTCAAATGAAACATATTGTCCCTAATTAGACTTTATTCGGACTAAAAATATGATTTTTACAAGTTTAGGGACTAAATATGTCAATTTTGAAACTTAAAGGTTTAAAACTATTAACTCACTGTTTTGATAACTTAAGGGACTATTTTTGGTCATTCTGAAACTTTAGGGACTATTAGAAACATATAAGGACCTAAAGCGTAACTTTGTAAAGTTGAAGGACTAAATATGTACAAGTGAAAACTTAAGGGGTCTAAAGTGTAAATACTCTATTTTTATAAACCAGATGGACTGGTTGGTAATTATAGAAAACCTAGGGGTATTTTATAAACAAAAGTGATTTTATAAACACTTAACATATCGGACGAATTATATTTGGATAATATACAAGTTAACCTACGATTTAATAAATGCGGATATTTATTAATCACTTTTATATGTATACAAGAATGTGTGAAACCGTATACCTTCCCAAGAGCCATCAAGTGAATATAAATACATTAAACATGTACACCACCACACAAGTGATAACAGTATATATAAACTAGCAAGATATTGTAGTTTATACATTGAGTCTTTAGCCTAAATTTGCAGACTAAGACTGGCCGTATTTACTTAGGTATTTGACGGTGATTCATACTCGGATATAATTATCATTTTCAGAGGACTATTTACTAAGGTGAGTTCATAACCCCATGTTTTACAATTATTTAAATGATTTACATCCTTGGGGTGAGAACATGCTTTGTTTTACAAATTGGACGCAAGTGTACATTTTATACTATGATTACGTGTTTGCCTAAGTAGCGATAACCCACTGAGCCCATTATCATGAACTGTCAATTACTGGATTGTGAGCGCGAATGTTATAAATAGATCTATTTGGGATTGACAATCCCCGTTCGGGTGATTAGCTATCACCGGGAACGAACGTATACCATGTCGGATTTGGGATGTTACGGGTTAGAACATCATTCACGGGCAATTATTGGCAATCTATTTGCATTCATACATGTCGAGCTTCAGTGTCATGAGCTTAGGAAAACGTAATTACTTTTTATGATGTTTGCATTTGTTGCTTAATCATACACTTGGAAATCTTGCGGTCCTACACCCTATGAATTCACCAACCTTTATTTGACGTTTTAACATGTTTTTTTCAGGTCAATAAGGCACAGGTGCGATGAACATTGGAGTCTATAATTGAAATCAACATTTAAATTTGGGGTCTAGTACATTTTGGGTACAATTGTTTATAAACGAGAATCTTTATTTATATATGTAACAATTTGAGAGCCATCTTATGTAAACAAACAAGTATTTTTGTCTAATCCAAGGTATCTTTCTCAAACGACCCGTTTAAGTGTCGTCTCATATCTTGTGCTATTGAACTATGAAGTAACGCCCTCGGATATACATTTATATTCGCTGCTACCCAGATTTGGGGGTGTTACATAATTCATGCTGATAATATTTTCTCCCCACAGAATTTTCAAGACAAATTTAATCACTTGGTATATTCACAGACTGAAGGGTATTAAGTATATTAAAAATAAAGGGGAGAAATGTAATTAAAATGTGATCTAGAAAATAATAAGTGAACTAAAGACTCAAGAGTGAAAAGTGCTTTATACTCTTACCCACATGTGCAAAACACTTTTGTTCATCGATGCACGTGTGAAGGGGGAGTTTTTCCAAAAGATGAAAATTTCAAATGTTAAACGTTTGATATTATAGCAAACACTTTCTTGATTTTCAAGGTTTTTATGGTTACATGAAATACCCAACAACCTAGTTCTAGTTTCACAACGATTCAAGTCCATAAGTGGTAGGTTAGTATTAGTCCTAATATCAAAACCAGAACCGAGGGGATCAACCCAAGACAATCCTAGTTAGAAATAGCAGTCCTTAGGTATATAATGTAATGAATGAGTAGTCAAAGGGAATAATGCCGACTAAGACATGAGTTTACACTGTAACAATCACAACAAGGTGTTAGTAATGACGTCTTGGTAAGCATTGAAGGGGTTTAAGAATGAAAAAGAAATGTATGGATAAAGGGTATAAAGAAAGAAGCTTTCCACACACTTTAGGAAGAAACCGGGTCAATACATAATCTATCAGATTCATAAAGATGAATTATGGTATTAAAGACAAGACAGACCCAGTGATGCACTGCACAACCCTTCCCAGCCATTCAAGTTTCTCTCAACAGATACTTGTCTCATTTATCATGGAGATACACACGACTTCTATCGACTCTCTCAATCCGAGTTAGTTGATATTGAAAAGGTGGCACTCAGCTTCAGCTTCTGATTACTAAAACCAAAACTCACTAATTGAGTCTAGAGCCAAGAGACCAATTAAATAAATCTCATTAGGGCACATTTCATGACAAAAACTTGTTGAACACCATTAAGTTCACAAGCTGTTAACAAGAGTCCTATGCATTATCCTTGTGATTCTGCCATAACATTCAGAGTAATACTCTTAAGTATTCACAGTGACGATTGGAAATCCTTCCAGAGTCAACATCAAACAGCTATGCGGTAGGTGACTTGCGAGATTCTACATGAATCAAGCTTGTGTCAACTGAATATCGATATTGGTCCAGTAAATAAATTGACGACTCAATCAGAAAGACAATAACTATCTAATTCACTCTTACCATGCTGTCTGCTTTGAGACATTTCGATAAAGAGAACAAGCAAGTACGGTAAATCTAATGCTTCTGCATTAGAGGATCTAACACTTTAAGCTAGAAACCCTATCAAGGAGGTTCTTTTAAATTGAGCCTACCTGATCACAAGTACAGTATCTATACTGTAAAATGATCCTCATGAAACCAGAGGTTAATGTAACCGAACCGTGACGAATGATAAAGCCATATCCGTCCATATATGTTTATCACTAACATTAAAATGCAGGTACTAATGACGGTGTTACAACCTCATTCCAGCAGAGCCGGATTCAATATCACATGCGCATGCTCAAGCTTCAAAGACATACAATAAGCATCAAGATTTAATAATCAAGAAAGCTCAAGTATTAATGATAAATACTTCTACAACTCTGATATTAAAGATCTTCCTCAAAGAAATCAAGATTTTCAAGATAAAAGTTATCAAGGGAGATTGTTAGCAAGCTTTCAAGATGATGCAAAGTATGAGCATGTTGGTCAAGACACAAGATCGGAAGATGGCAAAGACGATCAAGACATACAAGGAAAAGATTTAAAGATCTCGGAACAAAAGACAAAGTTTAAACACAATGACAGAGGCTCAAGATCAAAGATTACACAACATGAAGGAACAAGACTACAACAAGATAAATACCAAGACAAAGACTCAAGAACTAAACGACATAGCAATCTCAACAAAGTCCAAGGAAGCAAGATTCAAGATCTCTCCACATAGAATTAGAAGACTACACATTAGGGGAGATTGTTAGCCTCAAAATATTGAGTCGAACAAAGAAGCTCGGTGATTGAACATGGGAGCTCGGTCTTTATCTAATATATGTTGTAATAGGCTAGTTACGGGTATCAGGCTTATTTAATGTAATCTAATATTGCACATGTATCAGGATAAAGCCTAAAGCAATCCCGAGCTCGACCCAAGACATCAAAACTCACGGCCCAACAAAAGCCTTAAGAGGGCGGCCTAAGTTAGTATAAATACCCCTCTCCAAGTGTGGAGAGGGTGTTAGTTCTCATTTGTATCTTCTCACATTTGCAAAAATACAACCATCTCTCTTTCTCTTTCTACTTTCTCTCTCTAAACTTCTCTCTACTTTTCTTCCCATCTCCTATCTTATTTTATTGGTTTTCATTATGGAAGTGAAGTAATTATTTGGTTCCTATAGTGAGTGTTGGTAGGTTGTTGAAGGTGCAAAGGTGTTGTGATAGGTTGACGGTTAGGGTTGGTGTTAACATGATTGTTAGTCTTACCACATTGGAACCGAGCAATGTTAACTTTTAAATGGTATGTGCCGACAACGATAAAGTTAAGAGTTGTTTAGAAAGATTTTAGGTTTTGAACATTGATGAATCTTGCAAACCCGAAAGCTTTCCCATTGATGGTTGGCTCTTTTGCCATATAGACATCGGTTATCCTTCCATATTTAGCAAAAGTATTTCACAGAACCGTCTCACTCAGTCCTTGTGGAAAGTCAGTAAAGAAGTAAGGAGTGATGATGTGTTGAGTTCCATACTCCTTCGTGTTCTGTCTCCGGGTTGCAGTCTATCATCTATCGTCGTTGTTGTCGCCATGGTTGTCTTCTGTTATGGGTTGAGGCCGGATAGTGGTAGGATGGGAAGTGGATTTCTTTCTCCATTGACCTATTGAGAGAAAAGGTCAAACATTTCTCTTTTGTATATATTTCATAACATTTTAGTCTAAAAAGTATAAGATGAAGACAAAAGTAAAAAACACATAAAACAATTCCAAAATTCATAAACAAAAACAAAAGAAAAAAAACACATATTGTCCAAAAAAAACAATAAGTTTAAATTTAATATACTGTTTTACAAAAGCATAATGACACAACATTCCCTATTCCATTTATCGCGTATAAATGATTATTGCTTGAAATTGATTTCAACACATTTCTAATTACCACTATAATGAACACAACATATATTTCTATGACGGGACGGGAGCAACAAATCCAGAACTAAAAGCAATCACACATTTACACCTAATATTTTCCCGTCTTGCTCCTTGGTATATGACACTTATTAAACAACAGTGTTTCCAAGTAAAGTAAGCTTTATGACGTGATGGGAGCAACTGATCCAGATATGTAAGAAATCATACATCTAAACCTCATATTTTCCCCTCCCGGTCCTTGGTACCTTTCCTATTTAAGTCCAAAAACATGTCCTCGCATGTCGCTCATTAATTTGGAAAACTTTGTTAAATAAATCCTCCTTCAAGTACCATTCAGAACCGTAATATCAATTTCTTCCACCCTCCTCATTTCAATTTTAGAACGTTGTGCTGAAATTTACTCGATAGCCTAAATATGAAAGACAACAACATATTAATAATTGGACCAAAAGTACTAATGCATACTGCCAAAGATAAGAAATCTATTATATAAATTAGATTGACAAAGACATTGTATCAAGTATTCAGAAAACTGTAACATCATAGACTAATGGCTGATAATGTAAAATATTACCGTTCAAGAATAAAAACTGTATTTGTGCTATCACTGACGTGTACCGCCAAAAAGTTTCGTATGCACTTGCACTGCATTCCCACAACAACATCATCAATGGAAAGTTGAAAACATGAACCAAGATATAAGAATATATCCCTAGTGCGCTTGACTCCAAAGACAATCGAAAAGTTTTATGATTCAAAAGGTAATAAATCAAATATAAAAAAATAAAGTAAATATCTACATCAGTTGTCATAGACTATATCATCTAAAAATGACCAATAATTTTAAAAAGCATCCAATATCGGCGATCCTAAACACACAAGAAAAAATACCGATTATAAAATATCGAAAGAACCGGATAATAATTGAAGCAGCGGTCCTCTTAACAATTGAATCTTCAAGAAATCAGGATCAACGAGATTATAAAAAAACTCATTTTCTTCACGAGTTTTCCTATTTCTAAATTTTTTCCATCATTCTTCTTCTTCTGCATTCTTTGAGTAAGAGTGAATCCAAGGGTATTTGTTTAGCCTCCTCTCTTTTATAAGAATCCAATCTGATTGCTGCATGCAAGGCTAGCTTCCTCTGTAAATTTGTTCCTTTGACTTTTAGGAGTTTCTTCACTGATCTTAAGTGCTTTTCCTTCTCTTTGGCCTTATGAGGTAATAGGAATAGACATTTTAGTACTGCCAAGTAACTAACTTGTTCACTAACCAGTACTAAGTTAATACTGCCAAGTATTATAACTCCTTTGAGCTAGTATTAACTCCTTTAGCTAGTATTTACTTTGTTCACTCAGCACCAGTTATCAACTTCTTCTTGAAAATCCAAGCTTGAGAATACCTTCTTTCCCTTAGTCTCTTTTCTTCTCTTGTATCTCCTTCCCTTATCAATAGACTTTGGCTTTAGAGAGGCAACCCTGGAGAGAGTTTTGGCTACTTCAAGAGTATTAGGACTTATGTCTTTTACTTGTTCCTCCCCTGAAGCATCTACTTTTGTTGTAGAAGGAGTAACCAGTCCTTTTGTACATAACAAAGAAGCTAGTGGATCTCATCTGATTTTCCTCCCCTCGAGCCTAAGTTCTCCTCTTCAGAGTCTGACACAACCACATTTCTCCTTTTTAAAAACCCTTCCAACTTCTTCACTTTCTTGACTAACTTCACAATAGCATTCCCCATTGTCAGCTTGGTTTGTTTGAGATCCGTTTCTAGGCTGTCAATTCTTGATATCAACTAAGGAACTACTTGAAGTAAATCATCCATAGTCATTTGTCCTTGGGCCTGTTCTTGTGGGGGTGAGAAGTGTTGGTGGACAAGAGATGGCTCCTCAAAGGTGTGTTCATATAGTGCAGGTTCAGTTTCAGGAATAGGGGTAGGTGAAGGTATGGATGCAGGGATAGGTGTAGGTGTAGGAATGGATGCAGGGATTTGTGGTGGAGATTGTACTGGAGGTGATGATGTAGATGGTACTGGAGGTGTGGATGATGATGGTTGAGTTTGAGCCACAGCAATTTGTTCTTGACCTGCATTTGGGTTAGTAGCAACAAGTAACATAGCAGGCAATAAAGGTCTTGGTGCCCCTCGAAAACCCCTTTTCATGTTCCAAAGATCTTTTTTGGTCAGGCTACAGCCAGATAAGGTGTTGTTTTCCGTTTGAATATTCTCAAAGCTCATTTGCAGAAAAGACGGATACATCAAAAGCTTTGTCTTGCTTTTCAAATTAGCCCACCATGACCATCAAAAAAATCAGTTTTGAAATTGTTATAACTCTATCAGTGGATTAGAATAATCAAAAGCAGTAGGAATATTGCTACGCCGAATTGATCCATTCCACCCTTCTTTTTGAGCTTATACAGTGCAAAAAGATGGTTGGACTAATTATCTTCCATTGAGGTGTGATAAAATACTTTTACAAAAGGTAAAGGTTCCATTAGTAAGATACCCCATTTGCCCCATCCCTCTAAAAATTTCATCATTTGGCAACATTGTAATCCCTGTGACGTCTGCTAATTGAAGTGTATCTCTAATAGACGCCTCAGTGATTGTGTACCCTATGGTATCAATGGTTGCATTTATTTCTAGAGTCCCATCAGCTTTAGTATTGGTAGTAGCAGTCTGCCAAAACTGTTTTACAAGGGAATCATAGATAGTTGGATTAGAGGTGAAGGCATACCTGAGGTTGGAACCTCAAAGAAAATCTACTATCTCAACAAACCCTGCACTTTCGTCAGGCTTGCGCAAAAACCCCACTTGATTGTGTTTGTCACAATACTTTAATTGGGCCATTGGACAATCGTATCAATACTTGGGTTTTGATGCGAGTGAGGTTGTAGATGCGAGAACGCTTGACTATTTTCATTATACAATTAAAGAAAATTTTTACTTTGCGAAAAGGAGATAGCAATAAAAACATTAGTATGAAGATGAATCAACTTTTATCTATATTAGCTCTGCTGAGAACGACAATTAGCACCGTAAAAATCTCTATCTGGTAATATTTAAACAGTGATAAAACTGAGAAGTCAAATTTCCGCAACCAGCATTAACACTAACCTGCCCAGTATTAACAAATTACCACTACCAGACTTTAATTTTGTGTCAACAGAATTAATTAAGAATCAAACCCGAATTAACTCTTTTCAACCATGAATTAAGTGTATGTTACTGAGTTGTACAAAAATCTAAAACCTTATCACACCTGCCTTGCATCTGCAATCCTTGTTATGCTCTGCAAAAAATAGTCTAAAAACAAAGTAATAAACTATGCTGCATGATGATTGGATAGACAGAAATTCAATGAAACTAATCTACCCGAAATTAATGCTGCTTAAATACCTGCGCATTAAAATGGACATAACTACCAGTATTAGATAAAATCTAAATTAACAGTTTTTAAGAACTACTTATGCTACCAGAATTAAACAAAATACTAAACTGTATTAATGATTACTTACGCTACCAGAATTAAACAATATACAATCTAAGCATCCCTTAATGTAGCTATGGGTTAATCATACCAATGCTAACTCCAAGTAATTTTATATCTTGGTCCCATCAAATGTCTCTTGGTCAACAGGTCAGCTACATTTAAGTTTTGTGTGAATTTTCTCCACACAATGAGCTTCTTCTCTAAGAAATCACCTTATAAATGGTGTGACCTGCTATCTCGATTATGTGCTTTGTCTTGGAATGTATATTGGGTTCGCTTCACAATGCAGATTGTGCTTTCTTATCAATGTGATTTTGGTATTCATGAAATTGAAACAGAGTCTTGCAATTGCTTTTGATACCCACATTACTTGTCCACAGCTCAATTTGCATAAGCAGCTTTTACCATATTCAGCTTAGTTGTTGAATTAGCCTATTTTGTATGTTTCTTTCTTGCCATGAGATAAGTCTTTGTCCAAGAAAAGTAATTTGACAACACCTGTTGTGGATTTTCCTGTAAAGGTTGGACCCACCATAATCTACTATCAGAGAATGTTTCAGGTCAAGGAGTGATTCCCTAGAGATCATAAGGCCCAATTTTTTTTTGTTTGGTTTGCCTTAAGATACTTGAAGATTCTCTTGACTGCATTGAGATGAAGAAGTCGTTGGAGTTACCTGGAAAAAGTGAAACAAAAACACAGACTGGCATACTCATAATATCAGGTTCTAGGAGGCGTTAAGTACATGAGGGGAAGCCCTATCATGGATCTGTACAAGTGTACATCGACATCAATTAGCTTCCTCATCCTTTGTCAGAGCATCTTGCTCTCATGGGTTTGATATTGCAGCCTTTCACATTCGCAAGATCAAATTTTTGTGATCTCAGTACATACTTGTCCTGTCGATATGAAGATTTCCTTCTTTGTTGTTTTGACTTGTTGACCTTAAGAAAAAATGCGAGTTTCACCATGGACCTCATCTGTAAATCTGCTTTTCTTCAAGGCTTCAAACTCATCACACCAAGACTTGTTTGGATAGAACCATAAATGATATCATCTCAACATACACTTGAACCAACATGTATCCTTTTTGTCTCTTTTAATGAATAAAGGTCATTGTCAATCTGTGACCCTCTTGTATCATGCTTCTCTAGGAATGTTGATAAGTAGCATACCAAGGCCTCTAGGTGCTTGAATGTAGTCCATAAATGCTTTGACTACCTTATAAACCTTCTGTAGGATGATCAGGATCAAAAAACCAGGAGGTTGTGAGACATAAACCCTCTTCATCTATAGTGCCCATACAGACTCTCATCACTTTATAAACATCCATTTGGTATACTATGAACCCCATAAGAGGCAAAGGCTAAAAAAACAACTGATAGCTTCTATTCTTGCACATGCGCTCGCAAAGCCTCATCATAGTCAATACCTTCTTCCTGTGTGTACCTTGGGCCACCAATCGTGTTTATTCTCACAACCACACCTCTTTCATCTCTTTTATTTCTGTAGACCCACTTTGTACCAATCACCTTCATTCCATGAGGTAGATCTACAAGAACCCATACTTGTTGTAGCTTGAACTGTAACAGTTCTTCTTGCATGGCTTGAACCCAACTGTCATCTTGTAAAGTTAGCCATCTTTTTAGGTTCATTCCTAGACAGATAACAGGTGCTAACAAAACAATGTATGTTGATCTTTGTGATTGTTTCTTTGTGCTTTTGATTTGACCTAAGAGAGCATGAGTCCTGTTTTTGTCTGCACTTTGCTTCTAGTTTTGCACAGCTGACTTAGGATCAACCAAGTATATTACTTTGTTGGTGAATATATGAATCTAAGATGTAGGAGTAGGGAACTGACTTCAATTTCTGTAGCGAAGGACATGTTGTAATCGTTATCACTCCTCCTCATAGGAAGAATTGCCTATCAAAATTCCGTCTCAGGGCTTGTGAAAGATTTTGAGCTCAGGCATATGGGAATCATCATGATCAAGCCTACCGTTCTATTAAACTGTCTGACTATCCAGTTTTAATTGAAGGAGTATGGTAGAGTTGTTTTCAGGGACTGTCCCTAACTGTTTTTAGGGCAATTTGTTCCAACTCTCTTCTAAAAGCTTGAATCTTAGGATTATCTTCTAAAGTATCAGTTGAGAAAACCTTCTCCTCTTGCTAAGGGACTGTTAAGATCTTTTCTTTCTTTGACTTTGTGGAAGATGTCCTTGAGTCAACTATTTCTTCAGGAATAGATACAGCTGAAGGTACAACTATAAGTTCTACATCCTCATCTTTTTCCTCAGAAGCATTAGACTTTGGAGTTTGTGAAGTACCTGCATTATTAGTTTTCTCTGAAGTACCTGCATGTGGGTTAGCTTGATTCTCCAAAGATACAGGTATATAAGTTCATTAGAATCATAAGATAGCAATATTCAAATCCATCTATTCCTACTCCTTTGACATTGGGGTTATTTTCAAGATAATTAACATGCAACGATAGTACTTCTATCTTTTGGTTACTTAAAAATTATAAATCCCTATAGGCACTTTGCTAATTTAGTAAGTAACCAACTAAGAATCTTTCTCAGATTTTCATTCAAAACTTGCAGCACACTAAGAGTATTTAGAATAGGTAACATGACACCCAAAGTCTTTAGTAGTAATAATTGGTTGTGGCCCAAAAAAAGCTCATAGGGAGTTTTGTTTTGAGGTTTTGTCACTCTTACCCTATTAAAATATAGCAAGACTAGTACTAATGCTTATGCCCAAAAGATGGTTGGTAAGAGAGATCAGGCTGCATAGTTATGCAGCCTAATTAGGGGTTCTGTTCATTCTTTCAGCAACTCCATTTTGTTGTGGAGTTTGGCATTATATACTTACTTGTTTTATTCCCTTTTCCACAAATTTCAAGCTTATCTTATTCTTAAATTTAGTGACATTATCTTCCCGATCTAAAGATTTTACCCTATGACTAAGCTTGGTTTTCAATCTGCCTAATAAGGTCTGAAGAATGCCACTATTTTCATCCTTAGAGGCCAAAGAATACCCAACTAAATCTGGTTACAATCATCAGTAATTAGAAGGGAAAATACTTGCTATGATTAATGCTTTTCACTGATGTAGGACCAAAGATCCATATGCAAGTGTGTTTTGTAGTGGCCTAGTGATTTAATCTTTCTAACTAGGCCTTGCATGAGGCTCTGTGTTGTTTCCTTTTGGCAAGGCAACACATGTGTGGTCAATTTTTGAATACCTTGAAGTAGACCTTTGGACAAAAGGTTTCCCTTCACACTGTTTGTTTAGATTTTTAAAATTCTAATATGACCTTACCTTCTATTCCATATTTTTTTTTTTTTATTTAGAATCATCAGATGTGGCTTTAGCAATATCAAACAGGCAAACTTTTTGCAGGAGTAGGTGTCTTCATATTCAAAATGGACATATTGTGGTGTTAGGGACTTTAAGGAGTATCTGATTTTCATCAGGCATCTTAAAGGCAGTAGACACACAAGACATTCAGTTTCAGTAAAAAGAACCTTGTGCTGTTTATCACATATTTGTGATATTGAGAAAAGGTTAAAATGCCCTAATTCTTTTACAAAAGACACACTATCAAAATCTAAATTACCAACTCTTATTCTTCCTTTACCAGATATGTAGCCTTTGCTACCTCCAAAGGTAACAGATCCCCCATTGAATTCTTCAAAATCCTCCAGTTGATCCTTGTTACCTGTCATGTGCCCTGAGCATCCACTATCAAATATACCTCTATCTACCATGTTCTTCAGTGGATGTTCCTGCACATGAAAAAGAGAAATTAGTTTCTCTTAGGGACCCAGGCCTTTGCAGGCTTGGGTCTGCCTTGTGGACCTTTAGCATTCACAGTTCTATTAAAAGTAGGTCCACTGTTATAATGGAAGTTTGGTCTAGAGTTCCTCCAATTATAACTTGCTGAGGTCTTAACAGCAGTCTATACCCACTTCTCATTACACAGCTTTTAGATGTGTCTATTTGTACGTTTTGCTGCCTGTTGTTTTTGCAAAGGTTTCTTATAGATGAATGTGATGTTGAAAATCCCTTCTTTGATTAATTTGATTCATCTGTGGTCTTTTGGGACTTACACTGTTTGAGGTCTTGTGTGGTACTGGCTGTCTAGATCTAACATTATTAACTTTAGGACTAACAGCATTAACTCTAGGCCTAACAGAATTAATATTTGTCCTACCAGTATTAATATTAGGCCTAACAGAATTAAAATTTGGCCTACTAGCATTAAGTTGTACTGGTCTAGGAACAAATTTATTTGAGTGATTGACCCTGTTAGCTTTTGTCCAGACTAGTTTTTCCATCCTATTACCAGTAATCTAACAACCCTCGTAACATCAGGCTTCCTTGCCATTTTTCTTTCATAATAGTCAAATCTTTAATCAAATGACTTTGGACTCACAAACAACATTTCTTCTTTGTAAAAGAGTAACCTTCCCCTAGTTCTCTTTCCATCATATCATTCCAATTCTTCCTATTAACTTTATGTGTTTCTTTATCTTTGAGTGGTTGCCTAGGAGTTTTTATGTGTGAGACACAACTAGGTTCAACTTCTTTTGATTTTGGAGCAGACACATCTTTTTCATTAGTTACCACCAACCTAGACGTAGACATCTCATTTTGAACACTTAAACTTTCTGATTCAGTTTCAAAAGAGTGCTCAGAGGTATTTCCACAAGATCCTTCACTATCATTTGATTGACAAGTAGAATGCTTAGAAGGATGTGTCATCTGAATCACTAATTTTAGGTTTTTGAGGTCCCTTTTTACCCATTAATCATACAAAGAATCATCAATTTCCTTCTTGTGGTTCTTGAGATATAATTCCACTTAAGGGATGTTGAGCACCTTTAAATCATTGTCTTTGTAATCTACTGTACACAGTTTTTCCTATTGAATCCTCTTTTGAACACTTAAAAACAAAAAAGTTCATTTCCTCCTCTAAGCTCAAATAAGCTCATCTGAGCTTATTTGTAAATTATGACAGCATATATGGCTTATTGGAGTCAAATGAAGTCTATTACCACGTGTTAGAACTTAAACGGGCTTAAAACGTGTTTTTTACAAGTTTAGGGACTAAAAGAGCAATATGTAAACTTAGGGGTCAAAACTGTTATTTTCTGAAATTATAAAGTATAGGGACTGTTTTGAAAATTTCTATAGTTAAAAGGGCTGTTTTTAAATCGTGAAAGTATAATTTGATAAACTTGAGGGACTAAAAGTGTCAAAGTGCAAACTAAAGGGGTATAAACTATCTGGTTAATAAATGAATATTTATTAATGACACCCATCCTTAGTCGTATACCTTCCCAAGAGAAACGAGTAAAAACTAATTCTTTCAAGTAGAATTTATTACCACACAAGTGATAACAGTATATATGATGAGATAAATAAACTAGTATTGTTATGTAGTTTACTTATGCGTCGTTAGTCTAAAAGTAGTAAACTAAGACGTATCGTATTTACTTAGGTGTTTGACGGTGTGATTCATACTTGGATATATACTATCATTTTCAGAGGACTATTTACTAAGGTGAGTTCATAGCCCCACGTTTTACATTCATTTAAATGATTTACATCTTTGGGGTGAGAACATGTTTTGTTTTACAAATTGGACGCAAGTGTACATTTTATACAATGATTACCTGTTTGCCTAAGTAGCGATAACCCACTGAGCCTTTTATCATGAACTGTCAATGTTATAAATAGATCTATTTGGGATTGACATCCCTGTTTGGGTGAGTAGCGCTCACTGTGTCGGGTTGCCGGACAACAAATGTATACCATGTCAGATTTGGGATGTTACGGGTTAGAACATCTTTCACGGGCATTTATTAGCAATTTATTGCATTCATACACATCGAGCTTCAGTGTCATGAGCTTAGGAAAACGTAATTACTTTTTTATGATGTTTGCATCTGTTGCTTAATCATACACTTGGAAATCTTGTGGTCCTACAATTGATTTACATAAACCTATGAATTCACCAACTTTATGTTGACGTTTTAAGCATGTTTTCTCAGGTCAATAAGGCACGAGGTGCTCAGATACATTGGGCTCACTCTCTACTTACGTTTTCAAACAAATTTGAAGCCATGAGCTTATGTAACAAACAAGTATTTTGTTAAATCCAATGTATCTTTTAAACGACACGTTCAGTGGTCCTTATCATATCCTATGCTATTGATCTATGAAGTAACGCCCTCAGATATTCAACATTCCACTGCAACCCAGATTTGGGGGTGTTACAGATTGGTACCAGAGCCAAGGTTATAGAGAACCAAGTCAAAAGTTTTTGTCTGGACTATAACCATTTTCAAACGCTGTTTTCACAAATGGGATTTGCACGGGACATACATGCATTACTTGTTTGCATCTAGCACATATATGCTTACATGATACACACAGTTTTAGCATTAGTAGTTACTAAGTGCTTACATGATTAATATACGCATATATAAATTATATTACGTATATTACTATAAGACTCTTATAAGTAAAACTTATAGACGTAACATACAGATCTCTCTTATAATTAATACTTATATAAGTTATTTTTGCTTCTTGCAGTAGTCATGTCTTCTACATCATCTACGGTTACCTACACTTCCGTCTATACCTATTCTGAGCTAGGCAGAGTCTTCTGGGGAGCCGATGAGGAGATATCTGATGGAGGCATTCTGCGAGTCATCATATTAGGATACGATGGACTCCCGATGTAGCCGGTAGCCCCACCATCACTGGATTACATACCAGACCCAGAGGATCTACAAACCCCACCAGTACCACAGGACAAGAATAAGCGTGAGCCTATGTTCATATAGGCATATGATCCTGACTACGTGCCAGAGCCTATATACCCTGAGTATATACCGTTGGAGGATGAGCATGAGCTTCCGGCTGAGGAGCAGCCATTACCTCCTGTTGATTCGCCTACCGCTGAGTCACCCGGGTATGTTAGTGAGTCGGATCTCAAAGAGGTTCCAGAGGAGTACGAGGATGATGAGACAGAGGATGGTCCGGTTAACTATCCTATAGATGGGGGAGATGATTGAGATGATGATGACGGCGATTCATCTAGGGATGATGTCGAGAATGAGGATGAGGATGAGGACGAGGAGGACGAGGAGGAGCACTTAGCTCCGGCCGACTCTACTGTTGTTGTACCTACTGATGAGCCTGTTTCCCTACCTGGGGGAACAGAGCCTGTTATACCACCATGCTCCATTAACATTACTATTGGGGCTAGGATTACCGTCCTACCTTAGGATTCCATGTCCCTTCCGCCAGAGGCAGAGGTTGAGAGATTTCTGGCCATGACTACTCTATCACCATCACCACCTATCTCACTATCACCACCCTCTGCAGGAGAACATCTTGCTAGGTGCACGACCCCACCTGCACATTCATCACCACCACCTGTGCCATCACCATTACTACCATCATCTGGGTGTCCAACCCAAATCCAGACACTCAGGATAGCATCCACTCAGGCCCTTATTGATGCAGTTACTGCCGCATTACCATCACCTCCACTACTACCACTACCACCATCTCTATACATATCACCACCTGTTAACCGTAGGGATGATATTCCTGAGTCCGAGCAGCTACCTCGCAAGAGGTTGTGTTTGTCCACTTTAGGCTCCAAATATGAGATCGAGGAGAGTTCTACTGCCAGACCTACCAGAGATCGAGGGGTAGATTATGGGTTTGTCAGCACTATAGATGCTGAAGCGAGACGG
>BQNB010014696.1:0-74614 GCA_026074375.1 Tanacetum coccineum | reverse complement strand
TATTACACAAATTTTAAAAAAAATTAGGCAGAGTTTCCTTTTATATTTTGACATATTTCGCTTGGAATGTGACCTGTCATGTTTCGCATAGTTTGGCATGTTTCGCATGGCACTTCATAAGCATATTTCGCATGGCAGTAATAGGCATATTTCGCATGGCATACATGTTTCGCACAGTTCATATGTTACATGTTTCGCTTGATTCATACATGTTTAGCATGCCTTAAGAAAAAAATCATAACTTGAGTTTTACCAATCAAAAACCATTAAGACTATTTCACATATATCTCATATCAATCAAAATCTTCTCAGAAAACAATTCCACAAGACTTAAATAATTGTTTATGCTAAACACTAACAATTCGAGTATAGATAAATGAAGGACACATTTCAAATGGGTCAAAGAACATCTAGGAGGCTCAAATAGTTCACATATGGACATATAACAGTTAACAACCACACTTTGAACACCATACGAGCAAGCTTATACCATTTTAGATTTAACAAGCCTAGAAAAACAACTTTTCCAAGTAAAAGGTTTCTAAAGAGGTTAAATCCTAGTAACAAAGGCATAAGAAAACATCATAAACCCATGAATATTTAAACACAAACACAAGTTTCGCATAGTTCTAGATCACAAGAAACAAGATATCTCACTTATGTGTTAACGAAATGAAAAACTATTTCAGACGAGTGTTAACAACATCCTAACGAACAAAACCTCTCACTTAATTAGAAGAAATCTCAACCTTTAATTTATGAACCCTAAATCGAATTTTCTTGATTTTCGAGTGATAAAAGGAGTTTTAGACTAATTCTTTTTACCAATGTAATGTTAAGGGTTTATAAACATATAGGATTGTACCTTTAGAGAGAAAAGGGTACGTATGGATTTATAAATAAGTGTGAGTGTGAGCAAAATGTGATAGAAAGGGGTTATAACCAGCCAAAGTTTCAAAGATGACACAAATGGTCCTTGTATTTTATGTCTTAATCTATTTTCCTTTTAACCTTAGTTTTAAATGTAAACATCTTATAGATATGACATATTTAACCCCTAAAGATGCAAATTTAGATTTTAGGTCCTATATTTTGCCATTTAGACCCTCAAAGTTAAATTCAATAACAACTTAAGCCCTATTTGAGTTAACACTGATATTAACTCCCCTTTAATTGATGATCCGTTATAGTTAAAACATTTTTCCATTTATTTTGAGATAACTTTTCGAAAGATCATTTTTGAAAGAATTTGACTATTTCTCTCCCTCAAATAATGTCTCATTTTCTAATTAAAGAGTTGTAGACATTGTTTGAGCGATAGAAAATTCTTTTAAAGTCTTTTTGATGAGAAACTGATATGTTTAATTGTTTTTCTAAAAGCAACACTGATAAAAACAAGGTTTTTCTCATTTGACTTAAATAAATGCACTGACACGTACACATATTTGATTAGATAGCACGGGTTGTGTTGCAAAGTAAACACAGGCCTTTGAATGAATATGAACTAATTCATTCCTGAGAAAAATTATTTTCCCGTTGTGAGGTCAAGTTTTCTTCTTGGCGAAATACTTGCCTTTAAATTGAAGACCGGGTTGCTGTCTGAAATAACAGCAAGCCATTGACATGTTTTGAAAGCCTTTTGAACTTCTGCTCGAACTTCATTTACAACCTCGTATCATTATTAAATGACATTTCTAAGACCGTAAATGTTATCGATTTTCAAAAGACATGTCATGAACACCATATTTTTAAATATTTTTATTTTTTAATTTTGTATTTTTTATAGGTTTATATTTTTGTATTTTGTTTTTATAATTTTTTTATAAAGTGAAACATATTTTTAGGTTTTTCTGATTTTCTTATGTACATATGATAAAGAGGATATGTGAAGAGTTTGCCACCATTACTCTTCCTCTTCGTCTGCTAGCTTTTTCAAAGTCTCAAGAGACATACTTTGCATACCAAGCTTATTGATGAGAAAGTTAAGTCGTTCTCGAGCTAAAGGCTTGGTGAAACTATCTGCCAGCTGATACTTTGTTCTAACAAAATAATGCTTAACCACCCCGTTTTCCACTTGCTCTTTTATGAAATGATGTCTGATGTCGATATGCTTGGATCGGGAGTGTTGGAAGTTGTTGTAGCACAGAGCAATGACACTTTTATTATCACAGTACAGTGGTATTTTGTTGAATACAAGGCCATAGTCCGTCTGTTGTGATCACATCCAAATTATTTAAGCACAACATCCGGATAGGGCGATGTATTCAGCTTTTGTACTGGATATGGTCGTGCTCTTTTGTTTCTTTGACGACCAACTTACTAATCTTTCTCCCAATAGTTGTATATTGCCAGACGTACTTTTTTGGCATCTTGGCAACTCGCATGGTCAGCATATGCAAAAGCTGTTAGAGCAATGCAAGAATTCTTCGAATACAACATACCTGTATTTATGGTTCCTCTTAGGTATCGAAAGATTCGCTTAACCGCATGTAAGTGCTTTTTGGTAGGCTCTGCCTAATACTGAGCACACATGCACACAACAAATACAAGGTCTGGTCAACTGGATGTAAGATACATAAGGGTGTCAATCATTCTACAATAACGTGTAGGATCAACGGCTTTCCCTTGTAGATCTTCATCCAGTTTTGATTTCTCTACCATTGGAGTATCTGCTGGGTCACAGGTTTCCATACCATACTTTTTAAGTGATTCTAGAGCATATTTAGATTGATTTAAAAAGATGCCTCTAGGACTTTGTGAAATTTGCAGTCCAAGAAAGAATGATAGTTTGCCCATCATCGACATCTAGAACTTTGAACACGTTATTTTAGAAAACGATTCACAAAGATCAGGTTTAGTAGAGGCAAAAATAATATCGTCGACATAAGTTTGTACCAGTAGTATGTTTTTCCTTCTCTCTTGATGAATAATGTAAGATCAACGGTGCCTTTTGAGAACTTTTAGGAGAGTAGAAACGAGGAGAGCAAATCACACCAAGTACGTGGGGCTTGTTTTAGGTCATAAAGGGCTTTCTTCAGCTTATACACATGATTGGGAGTGTTTGGATCTACAGACCCGTCCGGTTGACTAACATATACCACCTCATGCAGTATGCCATTCAAGAACGCGGTCTTCACATCCATTTGGTAGATGACTATGTTCATATGAGCAGCGAATGCAATAAAGATATGGATGGCCTCAAGTCGTGAAACTAGAGCAAAAGATTCTTCAAAGTCTATGTCTTCTTCCTGATGATATCCCCTCACTGCCAAATGAGCCTTATTTTTCAATACACCTCCCAGCTCGTCTAATTTCACCTTGTATATCCACTTTAAGGTAATAATCATGACATGATCCGGATGAGGTACGAACTCCCAAACTTTAAGACGTTCAAACTCATTGAGTTCTTCTTGCATGGCTTCAATCCAACAGGATTCCGTCAATGCATCTTTATAACTCTTGGGTTTAACGGAAGAAAGGAAAGCATCAAAATAATAGAATAGGGCTTTATCTTGTAGTTGATGTCGAGTAGAGACCGGTCTAGAAGGATCGCCAATCACATTATCAATGGGGTGATCTTTGGTCCATTTGTTGATGTGTTTGGGTGGTTGATCTATTCAGTGCACATGATTTGGAATAACAACCTGAGAAGAGGATTCTTCATAACTTAGTTCTAGAATTGGAAAATCAACAATGGGGTTATTATCCATGTGTGCAACTTCAATATCATGGTCAGCTTCTTCAATGCCGAGAGGAATGACATGAGATTGTGTTTCTGGATTTGTTTGTGAGGTACTTGTTGATGGTGCATCTTAATCAATTGTAGTTGAGGAAGGTGTACCGGTTGAAACAACAAGGTTTGGAGCAATGACTGCAGGAACTTAAAGATCAACACATGATGGAGGATTAAGGTACTCATCAAATATTGGTTGAAATATAATTTCCTAGTCGTTCTTTGTTGGTGGGACATACGAAGTTGAAGAAGGAATGTTTTGCACGAGTCCTGAACTAATTGTTCTAGGAGTCAAAAGTTTAGGCTCGGGTCCTGAACTGAATTGTTCAAAAGCTATTGTTTCAACTCATCAAATCAACATGAATAGTTTCAATGATTACACATGTCCTTTTGTTGTAGATTCAAAATGCTTTAGATGCAGGAGTGTTTAACACCCCCAAATTTACACGCAGCGGAACCAACAATTTGGGTGCTAAATAGAAGTACAATAGTCGCAAGAAATAAAGAACGACTCAATGAGACGTTTTAAAAACAAACAACCATTCCATTCCATATTTATCAGAGTTCAAAAGCGTAGTCCCAAGAGATCGTTACCATACATAACACAAGTTTGATTTTAACAAACTAAATTAAGTTTTTGTTAAGGAATGGATTTTTAAAGCAGTGCACAAAATGTTAGCGCGAATCCTCCTCTTTATTGCCTCTAAGTCTCCGGACTTCAATTACCTAAGATGAAACAAGTTAAAAAGTCAACACGAGGTTGAGTGAATTCATAGGTTTTATAAGTAATAAACAGTAGAAAGAGGGTTGAACACAAGCATTATAATATTCATAAGCATCATATAGACTTGTTGATCAGACAAGCTAATAACCAACAATTGCATTGAGCTCGCGACACCGATCCCATTGAATAATTCCATAAAAAAATAATAATAATACAAGAATACCCCTAGGCTAGGTATTTCGTCAGATACCTACTTAAATCTCCATACAATATGTCCGTACATTGGGAGTGCTCACTTTCTGGATTCAAACTTCCCAAAAACCGAACCGGGTTATCAAGCCCATAGCGCTATTAATTGTATGAGCGGCTACCCATCATAGGTAGTTGACGGCTCACGATTGGGGTCTTAGGACGAAAGCTACTCAAGAAACAACATATATTCACATACGGGTCCAAGCAAAGGAGAAAAACCTACTTGTGTTCGTTTTATAAAAACTAGCATGCATCTCCCTCGCGGGGTTTAAGAAAAATACTTGAAAAGCGAGGCTATGAACTCACCGTAAATCAAATAAGCGATGAGGATAAAAAAGCTGAGTATATAGATCGAGAGAGGTCACCAATAATCACCGACAACCTATAGGAGTGACGCGACTTAGTACGTAGCAAGTAACAATACGTAAAAGTTAAACATGTGATCATGAGATGTGTTTCCGAGATAAACATGGCATTCCACTAGAACTTCCCCAAGTCCTTTTTAACCCCAAATTGACTTGTGACCTGGTCTTATAGGCAAATGAACATCTACTAAGTTTCGTCTTTTAATTTTTATTTTTCCAAGGTGCACTATACGTTTTTAAATTTTGAGACTAGACGTAAAAATTCGGTTTCTGATTTTAACTCGACTTCCCGGACTCATATCTCCTAGCTTACAAATGTTCTATATGTGAGCCTTTCACTCATGGAAAGATATTTGTGTCTAGTTTCCAAAAATGTAAGTCTCAAAATTTACAAAGTCTCGTAACCATGTGAAAAGACTGTTTTACCCTTGGTTATCCAAAATAGAAAGTTTCCAAAAATTTTACCCTTTACTAAAATGGCCATATATCCCAAACCATGATAGAAATGAAGGTGAGGTCAAAGGTTATGGCTTCCTTAAGATGTCTACCACTGACCTAATCTTTAAAACCTAACATTTTAATACAAAAACTTAGTGTTTAACTCGTTTTCTAATCATAGGTCAAGATTTGACCTATTTTCATATTTTGACCATATCTCCCTCATCCCAAGGAGTTGGTTGAGCGTCCAACTATCCTATGATGCTAAGACATGCATACTTCCATTCATGCAATTTAATCATAGGCTCTAACCCAAAATATTTTTGCTATAACCCGTTTTTGCTACTATTTCAAAACAGTCCCTATTTTTCACTCTAAAACCTATCCAAACATCAATCCTAACTCTAACCAATCACATGCAATGCCATCCCAAGATCTTAACACAACTCATCATCATATAAATATGTATTTCCAGAATCAAACTTCCATTTTCATGGAATAAAATGAAAAGAAAAATTAAAGATTACGAGATAACCTTAATAACTTCTTCAAAACTTCAAGAAAAACCACCAAACTTTGCAAGCAACTTATGGATGGTGATGAGAGGATAAAAATGAGGAGAATAAATTTGTATGATTATGGTGGTGGTGTGGGTAATTTCGGCTGCAACAAAGGACCAAAAGGAAGAGAGGATTTGAACTATGTGAAAAGGAAGAGATGTGCATGTATGGAAAAATGAAGAAATGATGATGGTTTATAAAAAGTTGTAAAAGGTTTGTGTGTGGATATGTATAACCGGCCTAGGGCCTTGATGTGTGTGAAAAAAATAAATTTTTATTTTTTTTATTTTTTAGTTATAAGTATTTAATAAAAGTATAGTGTAAGTGTAAGTTAAATAAAGGTAAGGTTTAAGGTAAAACGCGAGTTTTAAGCAGGAAATTTACGTAAACGCGAAACACAACGGAAAATGAAAATAGTGTAACTTATAATCATAGGGGAATATTATGAGATTATTAAACCACTTAAGGCATGAAGACGGAATAGATTTCAAAATACGGCTCACGCAAAGCTAAGAACGGGAAATTCTTACTAAATCGGGTAAACGTAAAATTAATGACTTTGCTTAAAAATGAAAATAGAAATAAAGTTCGGAATAAATAGCGACCTTAAATACAGAATGTTACATCCTCCCCTCCTTAAAGGTCGCTATAATGTGGACTCAACTTTCCCCGTTTACCAAAACGAATTACGCCCTTCCAAAGCGAAACCTTGAGCATAACCATATCACCCACATTAAACTCTATCAGCTTTCATCTCACATCAGCATAACTCTTTTGTCGGCTTCTTGTGGTGAGCAAATGGTTCTTAATTTGAATGATCTTTTCCGTGGTCTCACAGATTAACTCTGGCCTAGTTAGTTGGCTATCCCCAACTTCACTCCAACAAATGGGCGATCTGCACTTTCTCCCGTAAAGTGCTTCAAATGGTGCCGCCTTGATGCTAGCATGATAACTGTTATTATAAGAGAACTCGACCAGAGGCAAGTGTCAATCCCAACTTCCACCAAAATCTATTACGCGGGCACGCAACATATCTTCCAGGGTCTGAATCGTTCCCTCACTTTGACCATCCGTTTCCGGGTGGTATGCCGTACTCATATTTAAGTTTGTCCCTAAAGCGTTTTGAAGGGACCTCAAAAACCCAGATGCAAATCGACTATCACGGTCCGAAATGATCGACAATGGTACCCCATGTCTACAGACAACTTCCTTCAGATACTGCCGGGTGAGTTTTTCCATACTATCAGTCTTCTTCATCGGCAAAAAGTGAGCTAATTTAGTCAATTGATCGACAATTACCCAAATAGAATCATAACTACTAGATGTTCTCGGAAGACTCGTAACGAAATCCATAGTAATATGTTCCCACTTCCATTCAGGAATTTCGGGTTGGTGTAGAAGTCCTGACGGTCGTTGATGCTCGGCTTTGACTTTGGCGCACGTAAGGCATTTACTAACATATGTAGCAATGTCGGCTTTCATATTCGGCCACTAATATAACTTCTTCATGTCTTGATACATTTTGTCGGAACCCGGATGAATAGAATATTTCGACTTATGAGACTCGTGCATAATCAAGTCTCATAGTCTGCCAAAAAATGACAACCACATACGATTTTCAAAATACCAAATCCCATCAGAGTGAATCTCAAAGATGGGCTTCAACAGTCGGCCCAGATTTTCCGCTTTGACATTTTCTTGTTTCACAGCTTCTAATTGGGCCTTGAATATCCTTTCAGACAGATCGGTGCATGAAGTCATCACCAAAGATCGAACCCTCAAAGGTTTATCTCGAACTTTCCTGCTGAGAGTATCGGCTACTACGTTGGCCTTGCTGGGATGGTAACGGATTTCACAATCATAATCACTCAATAGTTTGATCCATCGCCGTTGTCTCATGTTAAGTTCCTTCTGATCCAAAATGTATTGTAGGCTCTTATGATCGGTGTACACAACACATTTTGTACCATAGAGGTAATGTCTCCAGAGTCTAAGGGCAAAAACCACAGCACCCAATTCAAGATCATGAGTAGTGTAGTTTTCTTCATGAGTTTTCAATTGCCGGGAAGCATAGGCAATCACTTTATCCCGTTGCATTAGTACCGCACCATAACCCTTGAGTGATGCATCGTAATAAACAACGAAATCACCAGGACCTTCGGGCAAAGCTAAAATTGGAGCAGTACATAGATCTTGCTTAAGCTTTTGGAATGCTTCATCCTCATCCGCACCCCACTCGAATCTCTTATTCTTTTGAGTAAGTTTGGTAAGCGGCTTGGCGATCAAAGAAAATCCCTCGATGAATCTTCTATAATAGCCGGCTAATCCCATAAATTGTCTTACTTCAGTTGGCGACTTCGGAACAGGCCAATTTTTGACAGCTTCAATTTTTGCGGGATCAACATGGACGCCTTCCCTATTAATAACATGGCCAAGGAATTGAACGGACTCCAACCAGAAATCACATTTTGAGAATTTGGCGTACAATTTCTCTTTCTTGAGCAGGTCCAAAATGATCTTTAGATGCTCACTATGTTCTCCCTTGGTCTTGGAGTAGATGAGAATGTCATCGATGAATACGATCACAAATTTATCAAGATATGGCTTGCAGACACGATTCATCAAATCCATGAACACTGCTGGTGCATTGGTTAGACCAAACGGCATCACTTGGAATTCATAATGACCATACCTCGTTCGAAAAGCGGTGATGGGAATATCCTCTTCTCGAACGCGAAGTTGATGATACCCCGAACGTAGATCAATTTTGAATTCAACTTGTCGAGATGGGGGAAGTCCCGGCAAGTCATCAGGGAATACTTCAGGAAAATCATGAATTACTGGTACATCTTCGAGACGTTTGTTAGATTTCTCCTTCTCGATAATGTGAGCTAAGAATAGATGACATCCTTGTTCGATGTATTTTCTTGCCTTAATACAGGATATCACTTTTAATCAGGAAGAACTTCTATCACCCTTAACCACTAACGTTCGATTCTTAATCGGAATGTGCACCTCCTTTTTACCAGAGATGATGACGGCATCATTATCAGCTAACCAATCCATGCCAATTATGACATCAAAAGCACCAATTTCTATAGGCATTAGATCGACTTTAAATAGATGGTTGACTAGATTTAATGTGCACCCCTTTAATACGGTATTTGTACTAGCGATCCTTCCATCGGCTAACTCGACCTCATAACTAGCACTTATTCTTTCTGGTTCGTTATCAAATAAATGAATAAGACTAGCATTTATGAAACTCTTGTCTGACCCCGAATCAAACAACATGCTAAAATAACGATTATTGAGCAGAAATGTACCAGTCACCACATTTGGGCCTTGGGCTTGATCGACATCTTTCATGGCATAAACATGGCCACTTGCATTCCTTCCATTCTGCTTCTTCTTCTCAGGACATAATTCACTGTTGGCAAGGTGATTTGGGTCCCCACACTTGAAACAAACCCTAATCGGCTCAGTATTAGCACCAGTGGCTACTCCTTTACCATGACAATCCCTAGCAATATGTCCCCTTTTTCCACATTTATTGCATTTCACCGAGCAATTTCCAAAATGGAACATGTTACACCTATTTCACTTCGGGGCGTGCCCTCCTTGGTTTACATTTTCACCTTGAGCTTGAGTCATGGCCCTAGCACCCCCATTCCTTCGGTTATTGTTTTGATTATGATGGTGGTTGTCATGGTTGTCTCCCCGGTTGTTATTACGGTTGCCTTGATTATTCCCTTAATTTCCACCTTCCCATTTTCTCTTGTTTTGATCCACATTATTTTCCTTCCACCCTTGAACTTTATGCTCCATAAGACCATGTGCCATCCTTATAGCTTCATTTAGGGTAGTTGGCTTAGAAGAATAGGTCTCACCCTGGATGTATGATGGCAACCCCTAGATATATTAACTGATCTTCTTTTTGGTAGATGGAACAACCTCAGGACATAGTAAAACTAATTCGTTCAATCGGTTGGTGTAAGCAGCTATGTCATGGTCCCTTAACCTCAAGTTTCTCAACTCATCTTCCATCCTTGATATTTCTTCTTCAGGACAGAATTCTTCCAACATCATCTTTTTCATATCATCTCATGAATTCCCGTTTTCCTCTGCTAAACCGAGGGTGGTGACTTGGGTGTTCCACCAGGTTAAAGCTCTACCTTGAAGGGTAGCAGCAGCAAACTTGACTTTGTTCCTTTCAGCGCATTCGCTGATCGCAAAAGTACTTTCCATCTTCTCAAACCAACGACAAAGTTCGATAGCCCCTTCTTTACCATGGAATTAGGTAGAACCACACTTTATGAAACTTGAGAAAGTACAATCCCTAGCTTGTTGTGCTCTTTCGGGACCTCCTGCATTGCCTGCACCTTCCACGTTGCCAAGTCCTCCAGCACCTATCGCGTTCCTGGTGGCACGGTCGGCGGCAAGAGCTTTCGCCACTTCGTCGGAAACTAGCTTGGCAATGGCAGCTTGCGACATTTGTTTAGGAGCCATGAATCTATCACGACACAGGAAAAGAAAAGTGTAAGTATTCATATCATTGTTATAATTATAACTTACAGGAAAAATAAAATTATCATATGAGCAACAATCAAGGAAGCGAACAATTGGATAATCATATAAGCGATCACCACACCGTAATTAAAGATCAAACTAGTTATCTCCATTAAGCACCAAAATTAGTACAATGCTGTAGTGTTTTACAAAACGTAACCTAAACATGACTTAGGTCATTACAAGCACTAGTACTATGTCAACTAAATGACAGGCCGGTTTAGTGACTACATGATCCAATAAGAAGAACTACTAATAATACTAAGCTACTAGGAGTCATCCTACATAAATCCGAATAGGACTGCGGTGTTTATAGAGAACAAAATACACCTGGCAGCACAAGGTCACTAACTGGCACTAGCAGTTTAGTGTACTATACAAAAGATCCTAGACCAACAAGGTAAGAAAGGAAGAAAAATGACTACTGGGCCCCCGGAGGTGGTCCTGGAAGTCTCTTCTCCAAAATAGTAAGGCGCTCCTCCATCCACAGCATGTATTGCATCAAGGTACCCTCGCGACTGTGGATCTCAGCCACTGTAGTCTGCCACTGCTGGTTCTTCGACCTGGATTCATGTAGAGCTATCTGCAAGGTCTGCACCTGCTCCTCCAAAATAGTCACTCTAGGGTGAGCCTCCCCAATGGCAATGCTGTTAGTCGCCTCAATATCACTCACCTCTACTATCATCCTCGTCAACGCTCCCTTCCTCTCTCTCAGATTATCCATCTCTCTATATAAGTCATCAATCACCTGAGGCTGAGCTGCGATAGCCGTAGATGGACCTCCAACCTCGTAGGTACTCAGGTTAGGCGCATCCACAACATCAACATCATCATCGTCCATAACCTCCCCGTTAAACTCTGGGTCTACCATCGGCTTATCCATCTCTCCTAGTGGTACATCCCACTCTATCCATCCATTATTATTGTTGTTATTTGCAAAGTATGCATGGCCTGGATTCGGTACAAACTCAATGTTGAAGTTTGGCACAAGAGCATTCGCGTCGTCATTTGGAAATGGGTTCGCCATGATAATCTGCGAATACGAGGGATACGCATAAGGTCACTATATTTAATAAAATTTATGCAAAGTACGAATGTATGCAAAATATATGAATATATAAATGTATGCAATACATTAGATATGAGACTTTCAAGGTATGATAAAAACTTTAATATGTAAAGTTTAATAATAAATATATATCTCGACATATATATCATAGTATTTATTAATAAATACTTAGTGATAATACACCCGCAATATATAATGCTAGAAACGTAATTGCAAGAACGACTTGGCCGGCATCATGAGGAATTTGCGCGCTAAAATTTTTTAAAAATAAAGTTATAGTTTAGGTTTTGAAAACAACCTAGTTCTCTATAACCTGTGGCTCTTGATACCAATCTTTAACACCCCCAAATTTACACGCAGCGGAACCAACAATTTGGGTGTTAAATAATAGTACAATAGTCATAAGAGATAAAGAACGACTCAAAGAGACGTTCAAAACAAACAACCATTCCATTGCATATTTATCAGAGTTCAAAAGCGTAGTCCCAAGAGATCGTTACCATACATCATAACAGTTGGATATAAACAAACTAAAATTTGTTTTTCATTTAAGGAATGGATTTTTAAAATAATGCACAAAAGGTTAGCGCGAATCCTCCTCTTTATTGCCTCCAAGTCTCCAGACTTTAATTACCTGAGATGAAACATGCTAAAAAGTCAACACGAGGTTGAGTGAATTCATAGGTTTGATAATTGATAAAAGAATTGAACACAAGCATAAAAATAATCATATGCTTCATATAGACTTGTTGATCAGACAAGCTAATAAACAACAGTTGCATTGAGCTCGCGACACCGATCCCATTGACGAAATCCATAATCAATTAATAATATAATGAATGCCCCCAGGCTAGGTATTTTCGTCAGATACCTACTTACATCTCCATACAATATGTCCGTACATTGGGAGTGCTCACTTTCCCGGATACAAACTTCCCAAAAACCGAACCGGGTTGTCAAGCCCATAGCGCTATTAATTGTATGAGCGGCTACCCATCATAGGTAGTTGACGGCTCACGATTGGGGTCTTATGACGAAAGCTACTCAAGCAACAACATAACAACATATTTTCACATTACGGGTCCAAGCATAGGAGAAAACCTGACTTGTGTTCGTTTTATAAAAATCTAGCATGCATTCTCCCATCGCGGGGTTTAAGGAAAATACTTGGAAAAGCGAGGCTATGAACCCACTGGTAAGTCAAATAAGCGACGAGGTATTCGTGAAGCAGAGTATAAGATCGTGAGAGAGAGGGGGGTCACGCCTCACTAATAAAACAAATCCCACCACGAAAACCATAGGAGTTGACGCGACTTAGTTACGTAGAAAGTAACATTACGTAAATAGTTATAACATGGGATCACTTGAGAATGTGCTTAGAGAAAAGCATGGCATGCACACTGAGTAACATCCCGCCAAGTCCTTTTTAACCCCAATATGTGACTGTGACCTGGTCTTATAGGCAATGAAGCAGTACTATGTATAGTCTTTTAATTTGGTTTGCCAAGGAGCACTTATACGTTTTTAAATTTGAGAATTAGACGTAAAAATCAGTTCTGATTTAACTCGAGTTCCCGACCTATTTTAGTATTTTCGCCATATCTCCCTCGCATCCGGAGGAGTATGGTTGTGAGAGCCAACAATCCTTTGAGGCTAAGCCATGTTTCTTTCGATGTATGGAATTTATATCCTAGGCTCCAGCAATATATTTTGCTATAACCCGTTTTTGTTACTTGTTTCGAAAAACGCCTATTATTTACTCTAATATCCTTAACCAATACATCAATCCATAACTTAACCTGACTTGCTAAATGCATATACTTAGCTCTTTAAACATCAACTCATACATCATATAACATGTATTTCCAGAACAAACTTCCATTTTCATGGATTAAAATTAAAAGAAAAATTAAAGATTAAAAGATAACCTTAATAACTTCTTCAAAATTTCAAGAAATTTCCAAAACTTTGCAAACAAGTTATAGATGATTGTGTAACGTGCTAAAAATGAAGATGAAAAAAATTTGTATGCATGGGGGATGGTGGTGGTGCAATATCGGCAGCAGGACGCCTAAAGAAGAGAGGAGAAGAGATTTGAAACTAGGTGAAAATGAAGAGATTTGCATGTATTGGAAAAAGAGGAATAATGAGTGTTTTATAGAAATGAGAAAAAGTTGGGAAGTGTTTGTGTGTGGGAAAGGGTAACCGGCCATAGGCCCTTTTGATGTGAAATAATTTTTTTTTATAAAATTTTATTAAGGTATAGTGTAATCGTATAAGTTAACATAAAGGTAAGGTTTAGGTAAAACGCGGGTTTTAAGCAAGAATTTTACGGTAACGCGAAATCACAACGGAAATGAAAATAGTGTAAACTTTAATCCATCGGGGGAATATTATGAAGTTATTAAACAACATATCTGGTTTAATAGTTAGATCGGGTAGATCGTATTGGTATTTTAGGTGAGAAATACGTGAGTGAGCGGTTAGTATTTAGTCCTCAAAATATGATTGTGAGTGGTAGATTGGCTATATTTAAGATTAGAACTCGACATTTAGCTTAGTGTCAGAAATCGGTGTAAGCTACTTATGTACGGTTTTTCTCCGCCTAAAGGGAGTTTGTTGACATAGTACAAGTGAACTCTTGAGTTGGATACTCGGGGAGTGGAGTAGGGCAAAGAAAAGCTTTGTTACCGAACCACTATAAATCATCATGTCGTGGTTTGATCTATCTATCTTTATACTTTCATCTTGCACTTTATCTTTCCTAGCTAATATTCTTTGCGTTTATATATATTCATTGTGTTCATGTTGTGTATAATGGATCTCATGTAAACTCGGATCTAAACTTTTACAAAAAAATATAATTAAACTTTAAAAAGCGGTAAACTATTCAATCCCCCCTCTAGTTTCCACAATTGACATCAGAGCAGGCTAACTGAAGATTTTTAAAATAAACTGTATTTTAAAACTTGTATCAATCTATGGAATCTTAAAAATATTTAGAAGGTCAATCAATGCAAAGACCACCACTCTTTGAAAACGATGGATTTATTTACTGAAAAAATAGATTCGAGACTTATGTGAAATCAAAAGATCTAGATGTTTGGCATGTTATTACCTATGGTGATTTCTCACCTATTGAAAATAACCCTTTAACTAAAAAGGATGAGATTGTACCATTTAATAAACAAAGTGAGGATCTTAAAAGAATGGTTGCTAAAAATAATGAAGCAAAAATGGTAATTTATAATGTTTTGCCACGTAAAGAATATGAAAGAATTTTTATGTGCAAAACTAATTTTTTTTAGGAAACCTTGTTAATCACTCACCAGGGTAATAGTCAAGTTAATGATAACAAAATAATCTTCTTATTCAACAATATGAACAATTCACGATTTCAGAAGAGGAATCGATAGATAATGCTTTTGCTAAATTTATCACTATTATTACTAGTTTAAAATCACTTGATGAAGGTTATTCTAGCAAGAACTATGTTAAGAAATTTCTTAGGGCTCTTCATCCTAAATAGAGAGCTAAGGTCACATCTATTGAAGAGTCAAAATACTTGACATCACTATCACTTGACGAACTTATTGGTAACTTGAAAGTTCATGAAGTGATAATTAAGAAAGATTTCGAAATAGTCAAAGACAAAAGAGAACAAAGTAGATCTCTTGATTTAAAAGCTAAAAATAAATCTAGTGATGAAGAAATTTTGAATTCCGGGAGTGAAGATGAAGAACACGCCATGGCGGTTAGGGACAAGAAGTTCTTTAAAAGACGAGGTAGATTTGTAAAACAACCTCGTGATGAAAAGAAGTCATTCCAAAGAAGTCAGGATGACAAGAACGGAAAGAACGATCACCTTATAGGAGAATGTCCGAAGCCACAAAGAAACAAAACCAAAGGACGATAGTGGTGAAGAAGAAGAAGAAAAGACCAAAGACGAAACATGTCTTATGGCTCAAGCATCTAATGAGGTACTTTCCGAAACCGAATTTTATAGTGATGATTTATCGTCAATAGATGATCTTGAATTAGATAGTGAATATAATTGTTTACGCGAAATGAGTCAAAGGTCATAAACAAAAATAAGTTAGTGGAAACTATTAGAAATAGATTAGAGAAAGAAATACTTGAACTAAAAGAAAAAGTGTCAAGATTAGAGAAAAACAAAGAAATTGATATCGGGTGTACAACGTGTCAAGACCTTATAGTTGAAAATGAGAAAATCAAAGAGGAAGCGTCTAAGCTTAGTCAATTCAAAAAGAATACTCATTCACTTAAGGAAATGTTAAGTTTTCTAAAACCCTCCAGCGATAAATCAGGTCTAGGATTTAATTCAATAGAACCATCATCAAGCGGGACTAAATAATTAAAATTTGTAAAATCATAGAAAACTGAAGGATCAGGTGTCGGCCCCCTAATCACAAAGGGCGGTCCCTTATCTACCTTAGGCGGCCTCCATATCAATCTGGGACCGCCTGACTCTCAGTCCGACAGAGAAAAATCTATTTCATTTTTTAAGTCGAATTCAATTCCAAGACCTATATAATTATAAATAATGTTAAGATTCCTGTTGCTAGTGATGATGAAGTAAAACGTTTTTTATAAACCATCTATAACACCTGGAGTTGGATTTACAAAACCCGAAGTAAGGTCAAAGACTCCACCTCCTAAGAGAACAAATAATTCTCGTCTTCGGTCTAAAACACCGCAACCTAGGAGAAACCACAGGAAACAAAATTACTCAAATGTATATCTTGTAACTTGGAATAATTCCCAACATTAAAATTACGTACCTTGGGAAATTTTTCTTTACATCCTAAACAAATACAACAATTGCAAAGTATGTTTAGTGCTAACAACTTTGGACACATGAGATATTGGGGACCAAATGTTTGAGTTGTTATATAATTTAAATAGATATGCTTGGGAATTGATTTGGAGCCCGTTGAGTGGATCAAAGATAGTGGATGAACTAAACACATGACGGGAAACTAAAAGCTTTTCTCTACATACAAAGCATACAATGGACGTGATGTAATTTTGATAGTAATCTACGTGGTAACATCATTGGCAAAGGTACGATTTCTCATGACTCCCTAAATATTGCAAATGTTGAGCATGTAGATATCTTATGATTTATTTGCTAAGTGTTTATCAAATATGTGATAATAAGTGCAAGGTAATATTTTCCGAGCACGATAGTGAAATAAATATGGATGGGAATGTCATAGGTAGAGGTATTAGGAAAAGCGGCTTGTATGTGATGAAATTAGGAAATAAGCCAAAAGATAAATTTTGTCTTATAACAATTGACTAAAACTCTACACTATGTCATAGGAGATTAGGTCACGCAAACATGCGTTTAATTCAATCCTTAGTGTCTAATGAACTAGTTAGAAATCTACCTAAGCTTAAGTTCGATCAACATTTTTGTGACGCTTGCAAAATTAGAAAATAAGCTCACGCTAGCCACAAAACTAAGAATATGGTCTCAACGACTAGATGCTTAGAACTCTTTCATATGGATCTATTCGGTCCATCAGCCATACATAGTTATGGAGGAAATCGTTACACCTTAGTAATAGTAGATGACTACTCTAGGTTTACTTGGACAAGATTTCTTCAAAACAAAACCGAAGCTTTCAAGCATTTCAAAAATCAATTAAGTTGTTCAATAGTCTCCATTAGGACGGATCATGGTTAGGAATTTGATAATGAAGTGCAATTCGGAGATTATTGTGACTCTAATGGGATTACTCACAATTTCTCCGCTCCACGTACTCTACATTCAATTGGGATAGTAGAAGGGAAAAACCGCAATTTACAAGAAATGAATAGAACCATGTTAAACGAACAATCTATTTCGCAAATTTTTTGGTGTAACGCGGTGGACACCTCGACTTATATACTTAATAGGATTTTGATTATACCAATCTTAGGAAAAACTCCATAAAAAATCTTGAGAGGTAGGAAACCTACTCTTGATTATTTTAAAGTATTTGGAAGTAAGTGCTTCATTCTAAATACAAAAGACTGCCCCACCAAGTTTGACCCAAAGTCTTACGAAGGTGTTTTCCTAGGATATTCTCAAAATAGCAAAGCCTATATAGTTCTTAACAAACACACAGTGAAAGTCAAAGAGTCCTTAAATGTGACATTCGATGAAAGTCCTCCCCCACCTAAAACATCACCCTTGGAGGATGATGATTTAGTCGAAGAAGAAGCTATTAAGGTTAGTGAAAAGAAACCTTAGGAAATGATATCGAAGACGAAACTTTAGAAATTTGACGAAATAGTCAATATTAAAGAATCTAAGAGTCATCCTTTAGAAAACGTCATAGGAAATCTAAACCAAAGAACCCTTAGATCTCAAGCTCAAGAAAAATGTAATTTCTTTTGTTTCCTCTCAACCATAGAACCTAAAAATCTAGATGAAGCTTTAAAGGACGAAAGCTGGGTAGTTGCCATGCAAGAAGAATTAAATCAATTCATCGCAAATGATGTTTGGGAGGTAGTTCCACATCCTAAGTCTATGACGATTATAGGAACTAAGTGGGTATTTAAAAATAAGCTTGATGAAAATGGCATCGTGTCTAGAACTAAAGCTAGATTAGTTGCACAAGGTTATAATCAACAAGAAGGAATTGATTATGACGATACATATGCTCCGATAGCTAGATTAGAATCAATTAGGATTTTATTAGCTTATGTTTGTGTGTTAGATTCTAAATTATTCCAAATGAACGTAAAAAAGTGCATTCCTAAATTGTTTTATCAATGAGGAGGTATATGTGGCACAACCTCCAGGATTCATTGATTTTGAAAAAGCTAATCATGTTTATAATATTAAGAAAGGTTTGAATGCACTTAAACAAGCTCCGAAAGCTTAGTACCATAGGTTAAAAAATTTTCTTATTAAACATGAATATAACATAGGAATGGTAGATAACACACTTTTTACAAAGAAGAAAGGTTTAAATCTCATCATTGTTCAAATATATGTCGACGGCATTATTTTTGGTTCAACTTGTCAAGAGTTGAGTGATGACTTCGAGAAAATCATGCACGATGAGTTTGAAATGAGCATGATGGGTGAACTAAACTTCTTCCTTGGTTTACAGATAAAACAATTAGAAGACAATGTCTTCTTTAATCAGTATAAATATATTAAAGAAATGCTTAAGAAATTTAGATTAGAAGATTCTAAACCAATGAAAATGCCTATGTCCTCGGATACGAAACTCACGAAAGACGAAGAAGGTGAGTCCGTGGACAATACTAAGTATAGAGGCATGATAGGTAATTTATTATACCTAACGGCAAGTAGGCCCGATATCATGTTTAGTGTTTTCCTTTGTACACGCTTCCAAGAGGATCCCAAAACCTCTAATCTTGAAGTGGTTAAGCGTATCTTCTGATACATTAAAGGCACTACGCACTTAGGAATTATGGTATCCTAAGGGGTCCGGTATAGAACTGTAGTATATGCCGACTTTGATTATGCGAGAGATTACGTAGATCAAAAAAGCACTAGCGGTATTTGTACACTTATGGATGTTGTTTAACATCTTAGTTTTTGAAGAAGCAAAACCGTTCTTGCTATCTCCACTACCGAAGACGAATACTTAAGCGCTGGAAAGGCATGTCAACAAGCACTATGGATGAAACAAGCTCTTATCGACTACGAGATTCGCCTCGAAGACATTCCGATTATGTGCGAAAATAAAAGAGTCATTGACTTAAGCAAAAACCTCGTGCAACACTTGCATACAAAAGACATCGAAATCCATCATTATTTCCTTCGTGACAACGTCCAAAAAGGAAATATTTCCATCAAAAAAGTTCCTTTGGAAGACAACATTGCTGACATCCTCACTAAACCACTCAGACATGAACCGTTTAATTTTTTGAGTCTAGGTCTAGGAATGATGGAACAAATCTCGTAAACGTCTTGTTCTCTTTTTTAATAGTCTCGTAACTATTAAATTCATTTCGATAAATCCCGAAAACTTAATTATCTCATCCGAAATGTTTAAGTATTTTTAATTCACAAAAAGCAAATTAAAACATCACTCTTTTATCAAAATTGGTCAAAGCTAAAAATATAAAATTGGCCAAGCAAGTGCCGGCCCCCTTATCGATTGGGCCGGTCCATTAGCTACCAAATCCGGCCCCCAATCGATCTAGGACCGGCCGCTGTACGAAACAAACACCCCTATTCTGGTTCTTATTTCCATAAAACACAAAAACAAATACCCCTTGAAACCTGCTGCTGCAAGTGAGGAAAAACCCAACACCAAAACTCAAAAAATCAACCTCCTAAACACGAAATTAAGGCAATTTCACAAAGGAAAAACATAAACATCATCATTAACAACAACTATTGTAAGTATTTTCATAAATTCATCTTTCAATTTCGTGTCTAGGGATCGATTTTGCACAAAATCAAAAATTGAGGATTTTTATTTTTTCTTTTGTTTTTGTGTAATTAAGACTAGGATTATACAATGTATAACTATTATGCTTCCCGTAGACGTAAGATTTGCATAATTGTGAATGCTTGGAAATTTTAAATTATACAAAAACCCACAATTCGTTTTCGAAAAATTTCTCACGACTAGGAACATCATGAAAATATTTTCGTGCATTGTTAATACGTTTTAAAAACGATTTAACATGCATACACGATGAAGTCGTGATTGTTTCCGAAATATATAATATAATATATATTTTTCGACATATTTGATTGAGCAAAAGTGAATAAAGGAGCGTTTAGATGATTTCTTAGGCTTTATTTTTAGAGTCAAAATAATCACACCTCCACATTTGTTGCATATAGACACACACTAGGCGTCAACTTTCGATGTTTTGATCTCGTAATATATTTATATATATGTTGGGACTATTTTTTTTCTTTTTGTTGTTGTTAAATATAGGTGAAAAATATGCCTCGTGTAATTGTCGGTGACCACAAATACACCCGTGCTTACATTCCAAAAATATCTGATGAACCAAACATATCATCCACCATTGCCAAATTTTTCAAAATGGTTGAAAATCGGTCTATTCATAAGGGTCAGGTCGTTGACCAACTTTATGCCGAGTCAAGCTTTATTCAACAAAACTTTTAACTAATTAATTTTCAGTGTCTATACATAATCAATGAGTCAATTGTTTCTTGATTCATATTGGAGTTTTATAGTCAAGTCCAACATCAATATGATGAAGAAGGCTGTCTCCTTATCAAATCTATGATCCAAGATCAATTCTTTAGCCTATCACTCGAACAATTCGAGAGAATTCTCTGTATTCCTTTCCAAGGTCAAAGTGTCTTTACCACCGAATGGTCAATTGATGCCTTACCAGCCTATCAAGAGCCACCCAATCAGTACCATACCAAATTATCGACTCTTGCTGAAATACATCAATATCTTTAATTTGAACGTGCTAAGTCGAGTCGAGTCAACAAAGGAGAACGTGTTGAACTTACCTCAATTTATATCCTAACCAAAGAGGTAAATCAAGATATGAAGCGCTGGGAAGAAATCATTCATGAGAATGTTTTCGGCCTAGGAGGAAACCGATACCATCTTTCGGTTTATCTCGCTCATATGATGTATTGTATTGTTGCCGAAAAACAATACAATCTTGCCTATTTCATTGCTAAACGAATAGAGTTTTCCCGTGCTACTCCCAAAGTCAACTTACCTTACGATTTGATTTTGACTCACTTGTTTCGACAAGTCATGGAGTGGTAACCCGATCTCGATAATGATTAATATGACATTGTCGATCGAGTCATGCGTCCTCTCGCTCTCGTCCAAGACCGAAAGTTCGTAATGACGCCGATATAAAAAAGGGTCGTCATTCCACTTCTTCCTCCTCTGCCTTCCATTACAGATCTTCTTCTCATCAACCTAATGATGATGAAGAGATACAAGAGGAAGGTACTCCTCGAAATAGCATTCAGTCTCCTCATTCTTACGATAATTCACTCAAATCCTTTCAACCCCAAGTCTTTTAAGACCCGCCTCCTCAAGAACAAAACATGGCCACTTTATTTTCTTGTCAAACATCTATGCTAAACCAACAAGAGGCAATGCACGCAAAGCAACCGGGTGCGCTCAAGTCAACCAAGAAGGCAATCCGAGGAGTATTTAGGAAGAACAAGTGAACGGAGAATTATCTTGTAATGATGGAACAAATCTCGTAAACGTCTCGTTCTCTTTTTAATAGTCTCGTAAATATTAATTCATTTTGATAAATCCTGACAACTTAATTATCTCATCCGAAATGTTTAAGTATTTTTAATTCGCAAAAAGCAAATTAAAACATCACTCCTTTATCAAAATTGTTCAAAGCCCAAAATCTAAAATTAGCCCAGCAGGTGCCGGCCCCCTTATCGATTGGGCCGGTCCATTAGCTACCAAAGCCGGCCCCCAATAGATCTAGGATCGGCCGCTGTACGAAATAAACACCCCTATTCCGGTTCTTATATCCGTAAAACACAAAAACAAATACCCCTTGAAACTTGCTGCTGCAAGTGAGGAAAAACCTAACACCAAAACTCAAAAAATCAACCTCCTAAACACGAAATTAAGGCAATTTCACAAAGGAAAAACATAAATTCCTCTTTTAATTTCGTGTCTAGGGATCGATTTTGCACAAAATCAAAAATTGAGGATTTTTATTTTTTCTTGTTGTTTTGTGTAGTTAAGACTAGGATTATACAATGTATAACTATTATGCTTCCCGTAGACGTAAGATTTGCATAATTGTGAATGCTTGGAAATTTCAAAATATACAAAAACCCCTAATTCGTTTTCGAAAAATTTCTCACGACTAGGAACATCATGAAAATATTTTCGTGCATTGTTAATACGTTTTAAAAATGATTTAACATGCATACACGGTGAAATAGTGATTGTTTCCGAAATATATAATCTAATATATATTTTTTAACACATTCGATTGAGCAAAAGTGAATAAAGGAGCGTTTAGATTATTTCTTAGGCTTTATTTTTAGAGTCGAAATAATCACACCTCCACATTTGTTGCATATAGACACACAATAGGCATCAACTGTCGATGTTTCAATCTCGTAATAAATTTAAATATATGTTGCGACTATTTTTTTTCTTTTTGCTGTTGTTAAATATTGGTGAAAAATATGCCTCGTGCAATTGTTGATGACCACAAATACACCCGTGCTTACATTCCTAAAACATCTGATGAACCAAACATATCATCCACCATTGGCAAATTTTTCAAAATGGTCGAAAATCGGTTTATTCATTAGGGTCGGGTCGTTGACCAACTTTATGCCGAGTCAAGCTTTATTCAACAAAACTTTCCACTAATTAATTTTTAGTGTCTATACTTAATCAATGAGTCAATTGTTTCTCAATTCATATTGGAATTTTATAGTCAAGTCCAACTTCAATATGATGAAGAAGGCCGTCTCCTTATCAAATCCATGATCCAAGATCAATTCTTTAGCCTCTCACTTAAACAATTTGGGAGAATTCTCTGTATTCCTTTCCATGGTCAAAGTATCTTTTCCACCGAATGGTCACTTGACACCTAAGCGGCCTATCAAGAGCCATCCGGTCTGAACCATACCGAACTACCGACTCTTGCTGAAATACATCAAATCTTCAATTTAAACGTACTAAGTCGAGTCGCGTCAACAAAGGAGAACGTGTTGAACTTGCCTCCAATCGTATCCTAACCAAAGAGGTAAATCAAGATATGAAGCGTTGGGAAGAAATCATTTGTGAGAATGTTTTCGGTCTAGGAGGAAACCGAGACCATCTTTCGGCTTATCTCAATCATATGATGTATTGTATTGTTGCCGAAAAACAATACAATCTTGCCTATTTCATTGCAAAACGAATAGAGTTTGCCCGTGCTATTCCCAAAGTCAACTTACCTTACGATTTGCTTTTGACTCGCTTGTTTCAACAAGTCATAGAGTGGTAACCCGATCTCGATAATGGTTAATATGACATTGTCGATCGAGTCATGCGTCCTCTCGCACTCGTCCAAGAATGAAAGTTTGTAACGACGCTGATATCAAAAACGGTCGTCATTCCACTTCTTCCTACTCCACCTTTCATTACAGATCTTCTTCTCATCAACCTGGTGATGATGAAGAGATACAAGAGGAAGGTACTTCTCGAAATAGCACTCAGTCTCCTCATTCTTATGATAATTCTCTTAAATCCTTTCAACCCCAAGTCTTTTAAGACCGGCCTCTCATGAACAAAACATGGCCACTTTATTTTCTCGTCAAACATCTATGCTAAACCTCTAATAGGCAATGCACGCAAAGCAACTGGGTTCGCTCAAGTCAACCAGGAAGGAAATCCGAGGAGTATTTAGGAAAAAGAAGTAAACGGAGGAGAAGTTTGATAATAAACTTGTTTGGGTTGTTTGAATAAAATACTTGGTACTATTGTTTAATTGTTCCTAGTACTTTTTATTATGTTTTAGTCTATTTGCTAGTTTATGTGTGATGATGTTTTAAATAGTTCGAAATAGTTAAAACTTGCATAAATTTTCTCGCTCGTTTAATTAGTATTATTTGTGGTTGCTTGATTAACTTTTAGCACATATTTGCATGGTTATTACAAAGTTGATATAAAATGCCATGCACACATGATAGTTATTATTGCTAACAAATTTATCATATTATATGATCACATGAATGCCTAAGGATATAATTCTATCTTTAAGCTAGCTAATATGGAATCTTGTGAGCCTTAAACATAGAATTTGCTGCAAAATAGCCACCAAAATCCATACTTTTCTTACATAAAATGGCACACAACAAAATTCTGGTCAACTTGGACATTTTCCAGGTGGCGACCCCCTTATCTATAAGGAACCAGCGCCATAGATAAGGGACCGGCACCTGGGTCCATAAAACTTACTGTTTTTTTTTGTTTTGATCACCTTTTGTATAAAATCTTCTATATTTACCCAGAAAATCCAAACATTACTTGGATTTGGCCATTCTACCACTAACACATACCATTTATACATAATTTTCTCTTAATAAAATGGCTCCCATTTTTATATTCAAATTACCATCCTCCTCATTCATCTTCAACCTTAAACACATCCATGGCATCCTCTTAAACCTCAACTACATGAGTCACCAAGAAACCAAAAATCATAATCAAACCACCAAGACAACTATTTATAGATCTTACCCAAGATGATGTTAAGACTCTATTAGCAAAACATAAACCTCTATCACCAAATGCACCTAATGCACCCTTCAAAACACCATCCACTAGAGGTACATCATCTTCCTCCTCAATTGCTTCCAAGCTCAACTCATCACCATTTTACTCCTCAACTCCTTCAACTAATCCATACCTAAGCTCCAACAACTCACCACCTCCTAGGGTCTCTCATCACATACCATCACATGAGCATCAACCTATGGACATCACCCTTACACTCTCACCAATCACACCACTTGACTTTGCTTTCAACACTCCCTCAGCACCACCACTACCATCACCACCCATTGTAGCTCATCTAATTCCATTCAATCTTCTTGATGCCCACGGAGCAACTTGCTTATGTTGTCTTTATAATCAAAACCTTATTAATTGTTTAAGGGGTGAACTACAATTTATGTTCTCCTACATTGAGCACTTGCTCCCACAACCTTCCATACCAAATTCACCACCACCAAATCCTTCCGCACCACCAACCTCTCCACCCGCAAACTAAACATATTGTATGTTTAATTTACTCGTTCTAAATAAAACTTATCACCCCTTTTGCAAGCAAATCATATGGCTCTCGACCAATTAGGATAGTTGTAGTTTTTATTTTTTTATGCCATGTATAATCATGCTTTATGCATGATTTTTATGTTATGAATCAAATTAAATTTTATGTCACGGTTGTGATGTTTGGTTTATGTATTTTTTTGTGGTTGATGAACTAGTGCGTACTTATTTTGGCTTACTTTATTTTTAGCCATTTTAATATTTTTTGTGATATTGCTCGAAGTTGGAAATATATATATTGCACTTGTATTCTAACTCGTTTTTGTACCAAGTCACCATAGCTTGATTCCTTGGTGCCCTCGAACGAGGGGGAGCACACATAAAGGGGGAGTGTTTATTCCGTCAAATTAATATTTTCGCATCAACGAAGCCTTTTTGATTCTACAAAAAGGGGAAGAAATAGAATAAAACTCACTAAAAAATTGTTTAAATATATTTTTACGTATAATGAGTTTATATTTTGTAATCATCAAAAAGGGGGAGATTGTTAATACAAATAATGTCTAAAAACATTATTTATATTTTTCGACTTATCTAAATTTTGATAATCACAAAATGTAAAAATGTTCTATGTAAAATTCAACGTAAACAAGTTATTAGTCGTAAATTTCTATTTTGACGTAAATCACTTAAAGTATGTACAAACAAATGATTAATTTGTTAAATGATCAAAGTAATATATTTTTGTCTTAAACTTTACATTTTTATAAATGTAATAAAACCTTTTTACAAAAATAAATTAGACAAAATATTTTTGTAATTAAAAAAAATGTTTTGTTAATATATATATATATATATATATATATATATATATATATATATATGAAATCGTATTTTTCCTCCAAATATTAGAAAAATCTAAACCAGAAAACATTTCCCCACAAAAGGACAAAATCAGGAGCATCCTACAAATGGGCGGCCTCCTGATTGATAAAGGGTCCGCCAGGCATAGATAAGGGACCAGCTGACCAAATTCGTCCCAGAGTTTGCCTATAAGAAGTAGATAATCTTAAGATAGCTTTGAATGCACTTAAACAAGCTCCTAAAGCTTGGTACCACATGTTAAAAGTTTTTCTCATTAGACATGAATATAACATAGAAATGGTAGATAACACACTTTTTACAAAGAAGAAAGGTTCAAATCTCATCATTGTTCAAATATATGTCGACGACATTATATTCGGTTCAACTTGTCAAGAGTTGTGTGATGACTTCGCAAAAATCATGCACGATGAGTTTGAAATAAACATCATGGGTGAACTAAACTTCTTCCTTGGTTTACAAATAAAACAATTAGAATACAATGTCTTCTTTAATCAATCTAAATATATTAAAGAAATGCTTAAGAAACTTAGATTAGAAGATTCTAAAACCAATGAAAACGCCCATGTACTCGGATACGAAACTCACTAAAGACGAAGAAGGTGAGTCCGTGGACAATACTAAGTATAGGGGCATGATAGGTAGTTTATTATACCTAACGACAAGTAGGCCCGATATCATGTTTAGTGTTTTCCTTGTGCACGCTTCCAAGAGGATCCCAAAACCTCTAATCTTGAAGCGGTTAAGCGTATCTTCTGATACATTAAAGGCACTACACACTTAAGAATTATGGTATCCTAAGGGGTCCGGTATAGAAGTGTAGTATATGCCGACTTTGATCATGCGAGAGATTACGTAGATCAAAAAATCACTAGCAGTATTTGTACGCTTATGGATGTTGTTTACCATCTTAGTTTTTGAAGAAGCAAAACCGTTCTTGCTATCTCCACTACCAAATCCGAATACTTAAGCGCTGGAAAGGCATGTCAACAAGCACTATAGATGAAACAAGCTCTTATCGACTACAAAATTAGCCTCGACAACATTTTGATTGTGTGCGAAAACAAAAGAGCCATCGACTTAAGCAAAAACCCCGTGCAACACTTACATACAAAAGACATCGAAATCCATAATCATTTCCTTCGGGACAACGTCTAAAAAGGAAATATTTCCATCGAAAATTTTCCTTCGGACGACAACATTGCTGACATCCTCACTAAACCACTCAGACGTGAACCGTTTAATTTTTTGCGTCTAGGTCTAGGAATGATGGAACAAATCTCGTAAACGTCTCGTTCTCTTTTTAAGAGTTTCGGAACTAATAAATTCATTCTGATAAATCCCGACAACTTAATTATCTCACCCGAAATGTTTAAGTACTTTTAATTCGCAAAAATGAAATTAAAATGTCACTCATTTATCAAAATTGGTCAAAGCCCAAAATCTAAAATTGGCCCAGCAGGTGCCGACCCCCTTATCGATTGGGCCGGTCCATTAGCTACCAAAGACGGCCCCCAATCGATCTAGGACCGGTCGCTGTACGAAACAAACACCCTTATTTAAGTTCTTATTTCCATAAAACACAAAAACAAATACCCCTTGAAACCTGCTACTTCAAGTGAGGAAAAACCCAACACCAAAACTTAAAAAATCAACCTCCTAAACACGAAATTAAGAAAATTTCCCAAAGGAAAAACATAAACATCATCATTAACAACAACTGTTATAATTATTTTCATAAATTCCTCTTTCAATTTCGTGTCTATGGATCGATTTTGCACAAAATCAAAAATTGAGGATTTTTATTTTTTCTTGTGTTTTTGTGTAATTAAGACTAGGATTGTAAAATGTATAAGTATTATGCTTCCCGTAGACGTAGGATTTGTGATTCGGTGACGGCACACACTTATATAGCAACCCTAATACAGATCCTAACCGAATGCCCTTGACCAAGGCAAAAGGTCAGATTCCACAAAAAACATAAAGCCTCCTGTAAGGCCAAGTTAGAAAGAACCATCAGAAAGCCCTTAGAATTACTTCATATGGATTTGTTTCGACCTGTCTCAGTAGAAAACATTAATAAGAAGAAGTGCTATTTGGTTGTGACTGATGATTTTAGCAAATTTAGTTGGGTATTTTTCTTAGCTACTAAGGATGAAACAGCTGAAATCCTTTATAAATTTATCATAGGCTTAGAAAACCAATTGAACAATAAAGTTAAAATCATTAGATGTGATCATGGGACATAGTTTAAGAACCATGCTATGAATGAATTATGTGCTAAGAAAGGGATAAAAAGGGAGTTTAGTGTAGCTAGAACTCCATAGCAAAATGGTGTTGCAGAAAGGAAAAATAAGACCCTTATTGAGGCAGCTAGAACTATGCTAGCAGACTTACTTTTAACTTATCACATTTTGGGTAGAGGAGTAAGTAAACATTGCTTGCTTGCATAAATAAGTATAGTGACAAACCTCAAAATAAGACAACCTTATGAGATAACTATTAATAGGTAAACCACCTAGTATTAGTTTTATGAGACCTTTTGGGTGCCCTTGACCATTTTGAACACCTTAGATCCCTTGGGAAAATTTGATGGGAAATCAGATGAAGGCTATTTGCTTAGATACTCTACTACTAGTAAGGCTTTTAGAGTATACAACAAACGAACCAAAAGAGTAGAAGAGAACTTGCACATTGATTTTCTTAATTCAACCGTAATTATGGTAGGAAGTGGTCCTGATTGGATGTTTGATCTTGATTTTCTAACCAACATAATGAACTATATCCCTGTTAGTGTAGAAAATCAAATAACTATGGATGCAGGTACATAAGAATCTTATGTTGTAGGTTCATCAAGAAAAGGATATAGTAAACCGACTAAGGGAGTTTACATTACTGATTCCATTACAATCATGCTTAGACCAAGGATTCCAATAGAAGATGTTATTCAAGACGCATAAGAAAAATCTTCTGAAAATGCTCCTAATGACAAGGGTGAACTGGATTCAGAAGATATTGCAGCTGAACAAGCCTTAAAAGATGATCTTGAGAGGATGGTGGCTCAAGAAATGGTTGCTCAAGCTGTGGATGATGCTACAAGGCAAGCCTTTAAAGAAGAAAAGAGGAAAAGTGCATCTACAAAAAGGGCAGCTCAGGCTACCAGTTTTAACAAACTTATTACTCGTAGGCCATCTGTTAATACTGCCAACACACCATATGTTAGTGCTGCTAGTACTCCTACAGGTGCAAATGCTGGTGAATCATCTTTTGTCTATCTTGGAGGACAAATACCTATTGATGCATCTACTCTCCCTAATGCTGATCTACCCACTGATCCAAATATGCCTGACTTAGAAGATGTTTCAAATGCATTTCCAAATGATGGCATATTCAGTGGAGCTTATGATGATGATGATGTAGGTGCAGAGGATAATTTCAACAATATGGATAACACCATTGATGTTAGTCCTATTCCCACACTCAGAGTTCATAAGGATCACCCTATAGGTCAAATTCTAGGAGATCCTAAATCAGCAGTTCAAACAAGAGGAAAGATCCAAAAGGCTCTTCAGTACAACAAGCTTTGGTAAGCTACATCTATAAACAGAACAAAACAAATCATAAAGATCATCAGAACTGTCTGTTCGCATGTTTTCTCTCCCAAGAAGAACCTAAGAACATATCACAAGCCTTACAAGATGAAAGCTGGGTAGAAGCAATGCATGAGGAATTGCTACAGTTCAAATTATAGAAGGTTTGGGTACTAGATGATGTTGCCATCTATAGGAAAAAGGTAATTGGCACAAAGTGGGTACTTCAGGAATTAAGAGGATGAGCGAAGTATTGTTGTGAAAAACAAAGCAAGGCTTGTTGCACAAGGGTTTTAGGGACAGGAGGAGGTATAGATTATGATGAGGTTTTTGAACCAGGTTGCCAAGATTAGAGGCAATTAGGGTTATTTTTTGCCTTTTGCATCAATACATGGGATCCTGTTACCAATTGGCTGTTAAAAGTGCATTTATCTATGGCCACTATTGTGAGAGGAGGTATATGTTCATCAACCTCTAGGCTTTGTTGATCCTGCTCATCCTAACAAAGTCTATAAGGTATCAAAGCTCTTTATGGTCTACATCAAGCCACCTAAAGCTTAGGTATGAAACACTTTTCTTCTTTCTTACTAGAAAATGGGTTTATCAGAGATGTACCATAGACAAAACATTGGTTATTAAGAAAAACAAGAGTGACAATATGATAGGCCATGTGGTGAGCTCACATTGTTGTGGGACTACAGGTGAAACAACAACCTTGAAGGATCTTTATTAGTCAAGACAAGTCATGTAGCATGACTCCTGAAGGTAGTTTAATTTTTGTTCATCAAACAATTCTACTCCCTATTGAGTCTAATAAGCCCCTGGTTAAAGATGAAGATGGTGTAGATGTAGATGTTCATATCTATAGGTCTATGATTGGTTCCCTGATGTATTTGACTGCATCAAGGCCAGACATCATGTTTGCTGTCTGTGCCTGTGCTAGGTTTCAAGTCACTCCAAAAGCTTCACAACTCTAAATGCCTGGAAAATGGATTTTTAGGTACCTCAACCATCAACCCAAATTAGGGTTATGGTATCCTAGGGATTCTCCTTTTGAACTAAAAGCTTTCTCAGACAGTGATTATGGAGGCACCAGTCTTGACAGGAAATCAACAACAAGTGGTTGTCAATTTCTTGGTAGAAGACTAATTTCTTAGCAATGCAAGAAGCAGATGATTATGGCAAATTCTACTACTGAGGTAGAATATGTTGTAGCTGCTAACCTTGTTGTGGGCAAGTACTATGGATACAAAATCAGATGATGGATTATGGCTTTAATTTCATGAACACCAAAATCCATATTGATAATGAAAGTACCATATGTATAGTCAAGAATCCTGTCTATCACTCAAGGACCAAGCACATTGAAATTCGACATCACTTCATAAGGGATTGCTATGAGAAAAGATTGATAGATGTTGTCAAGATTCATACTAACAATAATGTTGCAGACCTTCTCACCAAGGATTTGATGTCACAAGATTTAACTTCCTGGTGGTTAGCATTGGGATGTTAAACCTGTAGCTACATTTGAGGGGAGGTTTACATTGTAAAGTTTGTACTTGTCATTAGTACTTGTAGTTAGAATTAATACTGCTAGGGTATTGATTCTAGTAGTTAGGATATTTAGTTTAAGTTAATACTATCTTATGAACATATTTTGCAGTATTTTTCTTGTTGTGGGCAAACTTTTTCAGGAACAACATGGATTTAAGAATGGATGGAAGCTGTTCTTGTTCTGTTTGTCTGTGTCAGTAATTTCTCTCTATCCTAGGTTGTAAGTGCTTATTCTGGTAGAATTTTTTTTTTAAAGGTTAATACTGGTATGTCATTTTTAATACTGGAGATGATAAGTCACTGCTTGTATTTATATTAATCAAACTGGCTAGACCAAAAAAGTTAATTCTGGTAGACCAATATTAATACTGGTAGATGATCGTTGGTACTGGTGAGGGAAAACCTGTTTAAATTTTACCGTTAGAGATTTTTATGGCAATTACGTATCATATAGGTTCATATTTGGATAAATTACTGAATTTTATTCCTTTAAAATTAGTTTCATTCTATAAAGAAACTATTTTTTTAGTGTGTCCAATACGAAACCTTGTTTCTCATCAATATAAATTCAATTGCCCCTCTCTACCAGTACTTAGTTACTTAAACGAACCAAACCCAACACTCACACTCGATTATTCACAAATATATTCTTCAAGAATCAAGATGAACACTTTTAAAGTACTTCAGACAAGCGATTAACAGGGTAGCTTTTTCATAAGAAACCCAATGTAAGTGTTGGGCTTCACTGAGATTAGTAGATTTTCTCATGGTTCTTCTCTTAAGGTATGCCTTAACTCATAATCCCACTATCTATGATTCCCTAGTCAAACAGTTCTGGCAGACTGCTACAGTCAGAACACTTGCTAATGGGACTCCAGAATTAGTAGCATCCATTGATAATAAGGAATATACTATTACTGAGGCATCTGTCAGAAGTAAACTTCAATTGGCAGATGCAGCAGGTATTAGTAATTTACCTGATGCTGAAATTTATGATGGGTTGGCAACATTGGGGTATGTTTCTGAGGGCAAACTAACTTTTTGGAAAAAGAATTTTACACCCCAATGGAAATTTTAATTCACACCATTCTACACTGCCTAAGCCTAAGTATGGTGAAAGGGATCTATTTGGTACTATATTGTACTTCATTGATGCTTGTCTATCTAGTAATAGGGTTTATAATTTTTCAAAGTTGATTTTTGATGGCATGGTTCATAACATAGAGAGTAATACTAAATTTATGATGTATCCAAGATTTTTGCAAATGATTTTGGGTATCACTACTGAAAATAATGGAAAGTATTTAGCCCCAACTTTGACTAAAAAGCTTTTTGCAAATATGAAAAGGGGATATGCAGGGGATTATGTACCATTGCTGCCTGCAATGTTGGCAGGTGCAGCTGAGGATCAAGGTGAAGGCTCAGCAATCTCAGCTGAACCCCAACACACACCTACTGATCCAGTCTCATCCACATCTCAACCAACAATTCCATCTACCAATGAACCACTTCCACAACCATCACCACCTAGGCAACTTGACAGACAGGATACTGAGATTCCTCAGTCTCAGGGTCCTACTTTCACCCATGTAGCAGATGAGGCAACCACCATAGGTGTGAGGGTTGGTACTGGAGGAGCTACTATTACAACCTCTGGCTTAGATGCAGGGTTGGCCAAGTTAGTAAACATACTATGAGTCTCCACTCAGTCTTTGAAGCACCTTCTCCATGAAGGTCACCACATCTGGGGGATGTGCCTAAGGAGTAGCTTGCAAACTAAAGGAATTGATGGTCCTTGTACTACGTGGTCTCCAGGATTTGTAATTTGAGAAAGAGCTGCCAATCAGACAAAGATACCTATAGGAAAGCAGGTCTCACTCTAGTTAGGAAGGGTAAAGTCTTCTGGAAGTAGCCGTGAAAAGAAAGACATAGAAAGTAGTTGTATCTGATTCAGAGGATGAAGAAACAGAGAATCGGGGGAGGAAAATTCAAGATATTGATGATGATCCTCTAGTTTCTTTGGTCAGAGAGTCTATGAAGGAAAAAGATACAGATTTTGTGACTCCTACAAAGGTCAGTGCTTCAAGGGTTTACATGAGCAGTTTTAGTTCCTACACCTTGGATGCAGCCTAAAACCCTTATATATGTCATTTCTCAGAAAGCAAAGTCAACTGATAAGGGTATTTAATATAAGAGAAATCACGGTCAAAGTCAATTGAAAAAGATTAGTACTGATTTGGATGCTGGTATTGAAGTTAATACTGGCAATGAGGATTTTAATACTGGTAGCTTAGGAGTTAGTACTGGTAGTGGACCAGTTAGTGCTCCTAGTGTAGTTTAAACCATAAATGTCAAAATTCCTTCTCTAATTAAAAGTTAAAAAGAAGGAAAAGCTTCAATGACTATAGAAGAAATTCAAGCTACCAAAAGAACAAAAGCACAAATTCAACAAGAAGAAGCTGGTCTTGTAGAATCCATGAGATTGCAAGTATTACAGGAGGAAGAGGCTGCAAGACAAGTTCATTTGGATGCTCTGATAGCTAAAAGGATTTTAAAGGAGGAAGAATTATCAGAACAACAAAAGAAAAGAAAAGCTGAAGTTCAAGAAGCTGCTCGGTAATTATACGAGGGGGATAGGATTACCATCAGAGTAAAACTTAAAGCAAATGTAGAACTGACCAAAGTTTCTACAAGGAGATGTATGATAGTGATATTTTGTAAAAAGGATGGTGGAAATGATAAATCAGAAAAAGAAGTTCTATGCTGAACAAAAGGCTAAGGCAAGAAGGAGCAAGCCAATGACACAAGCACAACAAAGAGATTATATGAGTACCTTCATCAAGAATCAAAGCTCATGGAAATTGACTCAATTGAAGAAACTTACTTTTGATGAGCTCAAGACTGAATTTGAAAAGCTAGTGAAGAGTATTGAAAACTTTGTGCCAATTGGAAACGATGAGCTAAAGAGAAAAGGTGTTCAGTTGTAAAACAAGAATTTTCAAGAAACAAAAGACCATTGAAGAGGTTTCAGTCTTAAAAGAAAGTATTACAGAGCAATGAGGCTAAGGAAAAGAAGAATTAAGAAGTATGTCAAAGAGAGAGAGGGTAAAATCAGGAAGCAATAGGAAAGGAAAGGTCTAAATATTAACAAGAACTGAACAGGATGAAAGTGAAGAAGAAAGAAAGGGAAGCAATTCATGAAGGATAAAGTCACAAGTGCTTCATCAGAATCTGAGATTGAAATAGATGCTATTCCAACTGCTACAAAACCTCCTAGTATTGTTGATTAGAAGATCATTCCTCAATCTGGTTTAAAGGTTGTATATCAAATTATAAGGAGAGATGGTTCTGATAAAATATATATGAGTTTTGGAGCCATACTTAAAGACTTTTCAAGAGATGATCTTACAGAGTTGTATAGATTGGTGATAAAGAAGTATTGAGCAAATAGACATGAAAAGATGTATGATAGAGTACTTTGGGGTGACCTCAAGACCATGTTTGATCCACCTTTTAGTGATGCTGCAATATGGAGTTTGCCACTTCAACAGAAGATGATTAATTGAAGGTATTATCCTTCTTGTGCAGTACATTGCCTAACATTAGATGCATCTACTATATATATGTTAGCAGATAGAAAATATCCTTTGTCAAAAGATGCTTGCCAAGTAATGCTAAAGATAAAGCTTCTAGATGGAACAATGGATGAAGTTTACTATCAACTTTTGAAGATGATTAAGAAGCAAGCTGGATTAAGAAGATAATTGGATTCTCAGTAGCTAAGGTATGTCCTGGTATCTGGAAGCTGTAATGAGTTGACCAAGGATTGTTTTAGTGTTGTTTAGCAACCACACAACAAATGGTCATCAGTTCACCATGTCTAACATACATCAAGAACTGGCTAGTCCAAAGCAAACGGCTTTGGTAAAGACTTATCAAATCCGTTAATGGTTGACAGTTTACCAAAAACTGTATGGTAATCAATGCACTATAGTGTTGCACTAAAGCATTGGCTACTTGGTATGTGCTTAATTACACATACCCTTTTAAATTAAAACAGGACTTAAATGACCAAAAACGTACCAAAAATACTTTGTATTTGTATGTTTTCATTTATATTGTGCAGGAAACGGATATCCGATAAAAGGACGAAAAATAAGCAAAAACGGACAAAACCGAGCACGGAATGGAAAAGCGTGAAAAGACAAAGTTCAAATCAAGCCATAGTCAACAAAGTCAAAGTCAAAGTCAACCCATAAAAAGTCAAAGGTAGAAGCCGAAGCTAAAAAAACCGAAGAATACTTAATGGGCCAACCCAAACTCATCTAATAGGCCAGGAAAGCCCATTAGTATATTAAATAAAGACTAAATGGGCTCAAGTTCCTTTAATTACTAAACCGGCCCAAAACAGTTAACATAAGCCCAAGACCTTAACTCTGTTAAGTCACCACAAGGACTGTACCTGTAATAACCCTTATCACCCTCAAGGGCCATTCTTGCCATATCTTTAAAATTCAGTTACACCACAAGGACTTAAATTGAAACACTATGATACATATTGGAGGACCACAATTGCCATTTTCCTAAAGAATTTACCCAGCAAACCCACAGATACCCTTTTTCCCGCCATTACTGTTCACCATCCCCAAACACCCCATTGGCCAAAGAAATTAAGGGTCACGATGTTGTAGTTTACCTTGGGTCAAAAGAATTATGGATGGCTAAGATTGACTTGGGCTACACTCTCTCACAACAAACACACCCCTTGGAAGCACACACAAAAGAAACACAGAAGTGAGCTCAAGACTTAGTATAAAATAGACCTTTTTAGTTCATTGTAGGTGTCGAATTTTTTTTCAAAGCTATAGCATGTATTCAAATTTGTACCAATTTTAATACATTGTCTTTTTAATTTAATTGTCATTTAAATTTCTGTCTTTAAATTACTTGTTCTTTAAATTTTATGCCATTTACTGTTTTTATTCAAATTATTGTCATTCAAGCTCATTGTTTTTAAAACTGTTTTATAAGCCTTTGTATAAGCTCTTTGAGACATAAAAAGCTTATACAAAGTTTCTTTCATTTTCTGTCAAAAAAAGAAAGTCAAAACCAATTTTTTTTTTCAAAGAAACTTTCAGAAGAAAGCATGGAGCAAGGTTTATGTTGGATGGCCTTGGGTTTAGTGCCTCATAGGAGGCTATAGGGTTTGGTTTTTAAGCTTTGGAAAGCTTATGTTACTTCGAATGATCTTGAAACCAGTGTAAAGTCTTCTTTTTACATTTCTGCCCTTCTACTGTTCATCTGCTTATTGCTTATGTCTTTGCTTTTTATTGCTTATCCTGCTTAGTTGTGTTCTTCTAATGCTTATTGTCCTTGTTTATATGCTTATTTACCCGTTTCTTAGAGTTTGTTTTAAAACTGCCTAATTTGCCTTTTGAAACTGCTTATTCTCTTTTTGCTTATTTAAGTGCTTTTTTCCTTTATTTTTTATGCTTAATGTTGCTTAAGTTTATTTGCTTGTTGTCTGTTTTTCATTAACCTTTGCTTAAATTCCTTTTCTTCAGTTTAAAAAGTCACTTTTGAACTTTAAAGGGGTGTTTGGGTCAAAGGGAAAAACGGGTCACTTGGGGTTTAAAACCATTTGGGTCACCCTAGCCATCTTTGGCAAACATTTTTAAGAGTTTTTTTATCAGTTTTTGAAAAAGTTTAGAGTTAAAAATTGTTTTTAAAGTGTTATCAAATTGTCCTTTGAATCTGTGTTGACAAAACTGATTCAAAGTGTTTGCTTTGATTCAGCTTTTAAACCCAACATTTGGAACTTGTTTTTGATTGTTTTTAAGATATAAATGCAGTAGGATTAGTTCCTTTTGGTTAATTCTTGTTTTCCTCAAAACTGTCAATTTTTCTTTAGCCAAACTTCAAGTTTAAAAAGACCATTTTTCTTCCTTAAATATCAGCAGCTTTAAATCATTTTCAGTTTTTCAAAATTTGAGAACAAGCTCATTAGGAGCTTGTCTCCATCTATTTTAACTTTATTTTGATTTTTTAGCTTATTTGATTGCTTATTTTTAAGACTGCATTTGCCTAGTTGCTTGTTAAGAAAAACCAAGTCAGTGAGACAGCCCACTTCACACCTCTTTTTCTTGGCTTATTTGTTTGTAAAATTTTGTGGTCTTTGCATTTTTAGATAGTGCCCAAGCTGAGCTTTAAGCTCATATGCCTCATTAAGCCTAGAGTTGAATCTAAGTGGCTCAAAAGTAAGCCAACACCTTGTCCTAGGATTTGTCGTTACGGCAGTTTAGTTTTCCCTAACTTGCTATTGCTATTTCTTGCTTATTGGCCTGTCCTTGTGAGCTTATTTATGTTCATTCTTGCTTATTTGGTTTAGTTAATTAGTTGTTTGTGCTTATTTTGCATTTTGCTTTGCTTATTTGTACCTAAAAGGCCTTAACAATTAAGCACTCTTGGGTCTTAGTTAAAAAGTATCTTAACTGCCCTCTTTGTTGCTTATTTTTACAGCTTATTTTAACTTTTCATAAAAAAGTTGCTTTTTTAATTTTGCTTATTTTTCTGAGTTTTACAAAAAAAATTTTAAAAAAAATGAAAAAAAAGTTTTATAAAAAGAGAGGCCCAGGCTCGAACCCTGGACCTCCCCCTTTACCTACGCCCCACACTCACACCCTAATAACCATTGTGCTTCAATACCTCATCCAGCTATTGTTGCACAATTAATTCTCTTAAGGCTTTCATAGCCCAATAAGCCCATAAGCCTTTTCAGCTTATTTTGTGGCTTATTTAATAAGCTGGGACCACCAGCTTATTTTTTTCATAGATCCAACTTTCTTTTAGCTACTTTCCTTAATTTTTTGAGATTTTTCCCATTTCGTTTTCTATTTTTTTATCTTTTATTTTCTTTAAAACAGTTTTTTAATTATTAAAAATAAAATCAAAATCAAAAAAATATAATTCTTTTTTAGAAAAATTTATTTTGTCATATTGCACATAGTTCCGTCACACTTTTATTTTAGTTTCTATCATTTAATCAACGTGTACATTTTAAAACACAAATCCGGCTCATGACAAGGAAAAAAAATGGCGACATTCATAAAAATAATAAATTTACGATACTAGCAGCACTAAGTATAAACTGGCAGCATTAACTAACCAGTTACTTGACAGTATTAACGTCTCCTGGCAGCACTAACTTACATAAGCAGCACTAATAATCATAAGCAGCAACACTAACCTTCAAAGATAAGGCTAGCAGTATTAACTGCCATTGGCAACACTAAAACATTTCCAATTATCAGCTTATATGTCTGCTGCTTCTTTGTACCTTCAATCATGTTGATACTTGTTGCTTCTTCTCTTGTTCTCATAGCATAGACTACTTGTTGTGTCAAACGAAAGCCAACAAAATTCGTGTATTCTTGGTAGTAGAAACATCAACGCGAGCAGTACTAACTTGTAACCACTATTTAAGGATACCTTTTTTGATTATAATTAAGGTTTGACAAACCCTAATGTTGCCGAATGTGACTAGTACCCAAAACAGAAAACTTGAACCTTCTTGTCTTCATAAACTCGACATCAAACACACCTTCTAGATCCTAGATCAAGAGCCCCATGGCCCTGATACCAATTGTAGAGTCTGTTAGAACTCCTTAGATCGTTTAAGCTTAGTTTGATTAGAACTTATATCTAGGATTAACAATAACAATGATAACAATATGCATAGCGGAATTAAATAAAGAACATCAATGTTATTTGAACAAGGTTTTATTATCAAACGTTTCCACCAAGCCTCAAATCTATATGATCAGTATAGATCGTGTTACCACCTGTAACAGGGATTAAGGAAACCTTAATTACCTTGAGGCTACACCACACAAACTAGACGTCTACATTGTATCTTATGTACACACACACACTTTTCTGGATGCCTAAAACTATGTGTCTATGATATCTTTATATAGAGAGATCATGACTTAGAAAGGAAGTTAACATAAAGATATAAACAAGTAAATCTTTTAAACATTAAGAAATATCTTCTGTTATCTTTATCTTCTTAAGGAGATCTTCCAAATCTTTATCTTTTGATATCTTTTGACCAAATCTTCCATAATTCTCCACCAGCTTGTAGAATTCTTTAATGATGATTTTGATACTTTTATTTCATTACTTGTTTCTTTTGTCTCATCAAATCTATAATTCCCAACAAACCTGATGATGATGAAGAGATACAAGAGGAAGGTACTTCTCGAAATAGCACTCAGTCTCCTCGTTCTTACGATAATTCCCTCAAATCCTTTCAACCCTAAGTCTTTCAAGACCCGGCTCCACATGAACAAAACATGGACACTTTATTTTATCGTCAAACATCTATGCTAAACCTCCAAGAGGCAATGCACGCAAAGCAACCAGGTTTGCTCAAGTCAATCGGGAAGGCAATTCGAGGAGTATTTAGGAAGAAGAAGTGAACGGAGTAGAAGTTTGATATTAAACTTGTTTGGGTTGTTTGAATAAAATACTTGGTACTATTGTTTAATTATTCGTAGTACTTTTTATTATGTTTTAGACTATATGCTAGTATATATGTGATGATGTTTTAAATAGTTCAAAATAGTTAAAACTTGCATAAATTTTCTTGCTCGTTTAATTAGTATTTTTCGTGTTTGCTTGATTAACTTTTAGCACATATTTGCATGATTATTACAAAGTTGATATAAAATGCCATGCACATATGCTAGTTATTATTGGTAGCAAATTTATCATATTATATGATCACATGCATGACTAAGGATATAATTCTATCTTTTAGCTAGCTAATATGAAATCTTGTGAGCCTTAAACATAGGATTTGCTGTAAAATAGCCACCAAAATCCATACTTTTCTTACAGAAAATGGCACACAACAAAATTCTGGTCAACTTGGACATTTTCCAGGTGGCCGCCCCCTTATTTATAAGGGACCGGCCCTATAGATAAGGGACCGACACCTGGGTCCATAAAACTTATAGTTTTTTTTATCACCTTTTGTTTAACATCTGCTATATTTACCCAGAAAATCCGAACATTACTTAGATTTGGCCATTTTAACACTAACACATACCATTTATACATAATTTTCTCTTAATAAAATGGCTCTCAATTCTTACTTTCAAATCATCATCTTTCTCATTCATCTTCAACCTCAAACACTTCCATGGCATATTCTTAAATTTAAACTTCAAGAGCTACCAATAAACAAGAAATCACAATCAAACCACCAAGAAAATTATTTATTGATCTTACCCAAGATGATGCTAAGACTCCATCACTAAAACACAAACCCATATCACCAAATGCACCTAATGCACCATTCAAAACCCCATCTGCTAGAGGTACATCCTCTTCCTCCTCAATTGCTTCCAATCTCAACTCATTACCATTCTACTCATCATCTCCATCAACAAATCCCTACTTGAGCTCCAACAAATCACCACCTCCTAGAGTCTTTCATCCCATACCATCACATGAGCATCAACCTATAGACATCACCCTTACACTCTCACCAATCACTCCGCTTGACTTTGCTTTCAACACTCCCTCGCCACCACCACTACCATCACCACCCATTGTAGCTCATCCAATCCCGTTTAATCTTCTTGATGCCTACGGAGCAACTTGCTTATGTTGTATCCATAACCGAAACCTTATTTTTTTTGCTTAAGGGATGAACTACACTTTATGTTCCCCTACATTGAGCACTTGCTCCCACAACCTTCCATACCAAATTCACCACCACCAAATCCTTTCGCACCAGCAACCTCTCCACCCGCAAACTAAACATATTGTATGTAGTTTACTCGTTTAAAATTAAAACTCTTCACCCCCTTTTGCAAGCAAATCCTATGGCTCTCGACCAATTAGGATAGTTGTAGTTTTTATTTTTTATGCCATGTATCATCATGCTTTATGCATGATTTTTATGTTATGAATGAAATTAAATTTTATGTCACGGTTGTGATGTTTGGTTTATATATTTTTTTGTGGTTGATGAACTAGTGCGTACTTATTTTGGCTTACTTTATTTTTAGCCATTTTAATATTTTTTGTGATATTGCTCGAAGTTGGAAATATATATATTGCACTCGTATTCTAACTCGTTTTTGTACCAAGTCACCATAGCTTGATTCCTTGGTGTCCTCGAACGAGAGGAGCACACATCAAGGAAGAGCGTTTATTCCGTCAAATTAATATTTTCGCATCAACGAAGCCTTTTTGATTCTACAAAAAGTGGGAGAAATGGAATAAAACTCACTAAAAATTGTTTAAATATATTTTTACATATAATGAGTTTATATTTTGTAATCATCAAAAAATGTGAGATTGTTAATACAAATAATGTCTAAAAACGTTATTTATATTTTTTGACTTCTCTACATTTTGATAATCACAAAATGTAAAAATATTCTACGTAAAATTAAACGTAAACAAGTTATTAGTCGTAAATTTCTATTTTGACGTAAATCACTTAAGGTATGTACAAACAAATGTTTAATTTGTTAAATGATCAAAGTTATATAGTTTTGTCTTAAACTATACATTTTTATAAAATGTAACAAAACGTTTTTACAAAAATAAATTAGACAAAATATTTTTGTAATTATAAGAAATGTTTTAATTCAAATAAATATTTGAAATTAGATTTTTCCCCCTAAAATCAGAAAAACCTGCCACAGAAAATATTTCCTCAAATAAGGATAAAATTGGGAGCGTCCTATAAGGGGGTGGCCCCCTAATAGGAAGTTTATTATACTTAACGACAAGTAGGCCCAATATCATGTTTAGCGTTTGCCTTTGTGCAAGCTTCCAAGAGGATCCCAAAACCTTTCATCTTGAAGTGGTTAAATGTATCTTTCGATACGTTAAAGGCACTACGCACTTAGGATTATGGTATCCTAAGGGGTCCGGCATAGAAACCGTAGTATATGTCGACTCTGATCATGCGGGAGATTATGTGAACCGAAAAAGCACTAGCAGTATTTGTACGTTTATGGGATGTTGTTTAACATCTTGGTTTTTAAAGAAGCAAACCGCTCTTGCTATATCCACTACTGAAGCCGAATACGTAAATGCCGGAAAGGCATGTCAACAAGCACTATGGATGAAACAAGCTCTCATCAACTATGATATCCGCCTCGACGGCATTCTGATTATGTGTGACAACAAAGGAGCCATCGACTTGAGCAAAAACCCTGTGCAATACTCGCGTACAAAACATATCAAAATTCATCACTATTTCCTTTGCGACAACGTTCAAAAAGGAAATATTTCTATTGAAAAAGTTATGTTGGAAGAAAACATCACCGACATCCTCACTAAACCTTTCAAACGTGAGTCGTTTAATTATTTACGTCTAGGTCTAGCAATGATGGAGCAAATCTCATAAACATCTCGTCCTTAACTTACATAAGTGGGCAAGTGAACCTCGTCTATTTGGAAACACCGTAAGTAGAGATGGCGAGAGAAGCTTGATATACTTACCACTACTAATAATCAATAGTTTTCCTTGTATGATTCTATCTATTCTCTATACATTTTAATCTTCACTTTATCTTTACGTTGTAAATTATTTCTTTAAATATATAAAAATAATATAATATATAAATATGGAAACTATATAGAATAAAAAAAATCAAAGTGTTCAAAATTGTTGTAATATGACCGCTCTCAGTAAACAAAGATCTAAACTTTTACAAACAAATATAATCAAACTTTAAAAAGTAGTAAACATTTCAAGCCCCCCTTCTAGTTTCCACATACAGGTAAATCGTACCCTTTTCCACGTGCTCCTTGATGAAATGGTAGCGGGCAACGATGTATTTACTTCTCGAGTGTTGATCCCCGGGTTGCAGCAATTGTTAAGCCTTAAAATATGGTGACATATCCGGAATACATTATACAAGATGCCTTCTATAGAGTGACAATAAAGGGACAAATAATGACTAAGTATGAAGTTGTATTGTCACTAAGAATATAATAACCAAAACCCTTCCAAACTACCATGGAGGGTGTGAAGTACACATTATAAAAGTGTGTGTGTGTTTTTCTCTTTATCACACACACATCTTCCCATCTCTTTAACCTTCAACTCTAATAATATGGCTTTACATCTTTTTCATTTTACACAACCTCCAGATCTGTTTTTAATCCCTTGTTTTATATGTCATTTACAATCTACAATTGGTATCAGAGGCAAGGGTGTGTTTATATTGTTTGTTGTTACTGTTCATTGTACTGTCGGATATGTTCATCTCAAGGATCACTGTTCAAGTGTTATGTGTTACAGTCAAACGAGAGAAGTCAAGGAGTGTAAAGTATACTGATTACATTTCAGTATTATGCATGATGTTGTTATTTTATCTTTGTTCAAATGAAAGAAAGTTAACTTTATATTTTTTGAGCTTAAATCAAGCAGCAGCAGACTGGTTATACTCATATTTATTCTTGAGTATTAGCAAGTTTGATGCAAGAGAAAAAGACAAAAAACAAATCCGAATTTTAAGGAGAAAAGACAACTGCGTTTTGGAGCTGGCAACTGCATTTTGGGTGTTGCATTTGTCTAGAGGGTTGCTGCGTTTGCATTTGCTTGTTAGGTCTACTCTATCATTGCGTTTTGAAGAAACAATATTAAGATATTATGAAGAGAAACTATGGGTGCAAAAATTTATTCATCCTTGGCGTTTTGCCCCCCAAGACCTAAGGGGTTGGCTTTTCATTGGGTAAGTTTGCGTGTTTTGGGTATACCTATACTCAAGCCAAGTCAACTTGGTTATTATCGAATTGACCCGGTCACACTCGCCAAGTCAATGTCACGAACAAACCAAACAGAAATGTAGATGAAGTAAAGAGCAGACTCGATTTAAACCCCCATCACCAACTAATAAACAGCAGCCAACATCAATAACATTAACCACATCAGACAACGACAATTAACAACATCAAATCCAACAATACAACTCATCCTATAAAAACCCATCATCACAATCAACCAACAAATTCACAAACTAAACCTATAACATCATCTTCAACCATCTCACAACTCCTAAAAACAGTGCATCATAACATACAAAAGGATCTCAGATTCATTTTTCATGGGATTTATTTATATCATGACCTTTATAGATCGAACCCACAAAAGAAACAATCATCATCGATCTGTGTAAGGGTTTTAACCCCGTTTAATATTCGATATTAAAGATAGTTTTATAACAAATATGTCATAAACTATTCTTTGTATCGATTGACACATAACCAAACCAATAACCTACCTGAGACCTTGTTTGAACAAGATCTTGAAGACAAAAAAAAATATTGGGAAATCTTCGTGGGTTATCATAGCAGTGAAAGAATCCAAGGAAATTTATCTTTAATTGGATTCGAGATACTCTATAAATACCTTTTCTTGCTGTCGGGTTTCGTTTAATATGATGAGAAAGAGATAGAAGTTGTTTTGTGATGGAAGAAGAGTGATATGATGTCTTAGAGTTGCAATGGAGATTTGGATTTGTGAGAGATCTCTACAAAGTAAAAATGACAGAGAGAAGTTTGCTGACTGCGTTTTTTGTTATATGTGATTAGGGTAAAGGATGTGAGAAAGATTAGGGTTAAATCTATTTTATATCTCACTTCTCTTATTGAACGAGTAAATGGACACGTATAGTCTTGGGTTGTGTTAACAAAAGTTTGGGCCGGTTATAACTTTGAAACAAATAGGCCGAACGATTGTATTAGATTTGGGTTATAATGTTTTGGAATGTGGGCCGGTTACTAGCAAAAAAAAAACAAAGGGGCCAAGTATATTTTTTATGTGGGTTGTTATACCAATTCAAAATGGGCCGATTATATTGGATTGGTGATGGGCTAGAATTATTATTAATCTGAAAGTTATTAGTTTTAAGCTAGTAATTTTTTTTTGGATTAAGCCGAGCATGAAAAACACTATCACGACAAGTTTAGACTAGACGATGTTTATCCGTTGATGACAATTCAAAACAACATTTGTCTAGTTTAACGACAATCGAACAATAACACAACAAACATGATACATAACACTAAAACGATTCTGAAGAGATTCGATAAATGACAAACGGCTAGAGATTCGAATTACGATGACAAGTGATCACGAAGTTGATTTGGTATCCCTTATTTGAGATTGAAGTTGGATTTCACGAAGGCGTCTACTTATTTCATCATCGAGACTTTCTTCTATTTTCTATCAATTGATGACTTGCTTGAACGTATACAGCAGATGATTAAGACTTGAATTATCTAGTTACCAGCGATCAGGGGTGGTTGGTTGCAGACTTGGATAACTATCACTTAAAGGAGTTACATTGTAGTACTCAGTGTTACACGCAGAAGTCGATGTGGATAATTTCAAGAGGTGTTGTACTTCTTATACTTATGCGGTAGGGTATAGAGTACGTATAGATTTAATCTTGCACCGTTCTTCAATCACAACAGTGCAAGCTTAAGTAACAAATTTAGGGGATTTTACTTTAGTTTCAAGTTTGGTATATCGGGTTTACTTCACCATGTGGTCACAACAATAGCCGACAGAATACGATGTTGGTAAGTTAGCCAGAGAGTTTAAAGGTTGAAATGTAATCAGCAATTCTTACTTTTTTTGGCATTTTTTTTCAAGACAAAGGTACTTCACAGTCTAAGCCAAATTCTCAAGGTTCTTCAACGACATTCATATACAAGACCTTGATTATACAAGTTTTCTTGATTCTTGCTTCATCTCCTCTACGGTTTTTGAAGACAAGACAGTAATGCTTTGTTTGGATCTCAAGATTTGTGCTTAAGACAAGAACTTCTCGAGTATATGAGCGTACACGACAATGATGCTTCTGAGAGTTCGCAACCATCATGGGGGAAATGTGTACATTCGGGACTTAGTTGACTTTGATGTTACCTGTCAACTTCAGGGGAAGATTGATATTACTACTTTACCAAATATGGTTTATGAAGTATTTGATACGTGAGAAGATTGTTGCTGATTCTTGCATGAATTTTAAAAATACACCCCCGAACGAATATCACCAGTCCCTACATGAACATGAAGCAGTGGTCGTTGGTTTGGTTTGACTTCTACAAATTCCGTGTGCTACGTCAATGACCAGTAGAAGATTGTTCAAGTACTTCAAAGTTCCAGAATTGCTTAAGATAGGGATGTTGGTTTGGGGGGAAGCTGATTCAGAAACATTCGCAAAAAAAGGAGTATATGAAGAAAGCTTTTCAGACATGCTGCATGGATCGGGGGGAAGTTATTCCAGTTCATGCATACTTACATTGGTTCTTACAAGTAAAGACAATGAAGTCCAAGCTGGAGTTACAAGTTTCAAGACAAGCGAGAACTCAGAAGAATTTTCAGCTTTGGAAGTGCTTTTAGAGAACTTTCTTTCTGTGTATTTGTACCTGATAGGAACATTGTAAGTAATTCCGTATGTGTCTACATATTGGGGGAAGATTGTTAGCCTTAAAATATGGTGACATATCCGGAATTACATTAGTTCATTTATAGTGTCACATATAGGGACTAATAATGACTAAGTATGATAGTTGTATGTCACTAGGACTATAAATACCCCCTCCATACTTCCATAGACGGGTGAAGCTCACATTTGTAAGTGTGTAAGTGTGTGTGTTTTCTCTCAACACACACACATATTCCCATCTCTTTATACATTAAACTCAAATAATATGGCTTTACATCTTTTTCACTTTACCATACCTCCAGATCTGTTTTTAATCCCTTGTTTTATATGTCATTTAAAACCATAATCCAATCAACACTTTATAACACTTAAGATCCTACAAATCATTTTCACTTCATAATTTTCAATAAAATGGAAACGAAAGATACTTTATCTTTAAACAACAGATATGAACGAATATCGATTTGTCATTCGTCGATATTTGATTGCAATAACCTCTGGTTCCGTGAGGACCAACCTGTGATCAGGCAGGTTCAATTTGGAAGAACCTCCTTGACATGATTTCTAGCTTAAAGCGTAGGATGTTCTAACACAGATGTATTAGAATCACCATGCTTGCATGTTCTCATTACCGGAACATCCCAAAGCAAACAACACGATAAGAGTGAATCAGATAGTTACTATTTTTCTAATTAAGTCGTTAATCATTTACTGCGACCAAATTGATATCCAGTTAGCACAAGCTTGATTCATATAGAATCTTGCAAGTCACCTACCGCAGTGCTATTTGATGATGACATGGGAAGGATTTCCATTCGTTACTATGAAACTAAAGAGTATCACTCTGAATGTTCTGGCAAGATCTCAAGGATAATGCATAGGACTCTTGTTACAACTTGTAAACTTAATGGTGTTCACCAAGTGTATTTTGACTTTGTGTCCTAATGAGATTTATAATTAGATCTCTCTTGGCTCTAGACTCAATTTGTGCACTTTGGTTTTAGTAATCGAAGGCTAGAGCTGACTGCCACCTATTCAATTCACATCTCAGCGTGAGATGTCAATAGATTACGGTGTATCTCCGTACAAAATGAGACAAGTCTCTTTTAGAGAGAAAACTCGACTGGAGGTGAAGGGTTGTGCCTGCACACTGGGTCCATGTCGGCTTTCTTCGAATACCATACAATCATCTTTGTGAATTTGATGATTATGTATTGCTCGGTTTTGCCCAAGTTGTGTAGAGGGATTCTTTCTTTTCACCCTTTATCCATACATTTCTTTTTTATTCTTCAACCCCTTCAATGCTTACCAAGACGTCATCACTAACACCTTGTTGTGATTGTTCCAGTGTTAGCTCAACCTTAGTCGGCATTATTCCTTATTGGCAATGATTCCTTATTCTTTATTCATCTCCAATCATACCTAAGGACTTCTAATCTAACTATGGAATGTCTATGGGTAGATCCCTCTGGTTCTGGTTGGATCATAGGACTTATAGCTAACCTTAACCACCTTATGACTTCAATTTGGAAGAACCTCCTTGACAGGATTTCTAGCTTAAAGCGTAGGATGTTCTAACACAGATGTATTAGAATCACCATGCTTGCATGTTCTCATTACCGGAACATCCCAAAGCAAACAACACGATAAGAGTGAATCAGATAGTTACTATCTTTCTAATTAAGTCATCAATTCATTTACTGGACCAAATTGATATCCAGTTAGCACAAGCTTGATTCATATAGAATCTTGCAAGTCACCTACCCCAGTGCTATTTGATGATGACACGGGAAGGATTTCCATTTGTTACTATGAAACTAAGGTGTATCACTCTGAATGTTCTGGCAAGATCTCAAGGATAATGCATAGGACTCTTGTTACAACTTGTAAACTTAATGGTGTTCACCAAGTGTATTTTGACTTTGTGTCCTAATGAGATTTATAATTAGATCTCTCTTGGCTCTAGACTCAATTTGTGCACTTTGGTTTTAGTAATCGGAGGCTGGAGCTAACTGCCACCTATTCAATATCAACAATCTCAGAGTGAGATGTCAATAGATTACGTGTGTATTCTCCGTAAACAAATGGAGACAAGTCTTTTTTGAGAGAAAACTCGACCATGGCATGGGAAGGGGTTGTGCATTGCATTCCCTGGTCACATGACGACTTTCTTCATACCAACAATCATCTTTGTGATTTGATAGATTAATATTGACCCGGTTTCTGCCCAAGTTGTGTGGAGGGATTCTTTCTTTTCACCCTTTATCACATTTCTTTTTCATTCTTCAACCCCTTCAATGCTTACCAAGACGTCATCACTAACACCAAGTTGTGATTGTTCCAGTGTTAGCTCAACCTTAGTCGGCATTATTCCCTTATTCTTATTCATCTCCAATCATACCTAAGGACTTCTAATCTAACTATGGAATGTCCATGGGTAGATCCCTCCGGTTCTGGTTGGATCATAGGACTTATACCTAACCTTAACCACCTTATGACTTCACCGACGTCGTGAGTGAATTAGTTGTTTGGTATAGTGACCGAAACCATAAAACCATTAAAAATCAATCAAATGCTTAAATAGAAAATCAAGACATTTTTAACACTTTTAAGAGTTTTACTTTTCCGAAATACCCCTACATCATGTGCATCGAGATTCGAAATTGGTTTGAACTAAGTAGTAGAAGTTGTGCACTTAGAGTCTTAAAGATCACATTGTTCTTGATCATATTTTAATCACATTTTTTCTCTTATTTTAAATAATAAATCTTTTATTATTTAATATACCAATTGATTAAAATGACATTTTCTTAAAAACGTGTGGGGAGAAGAATGTATTCATAGCATGAAATATTGACCATTTTTATTAATCCCACTTGAATGGATCTTAAATTCCTTAGCTTGTGTAAGGTTTAGTTATGGCAAGATAAATCCTACAAAACTATGATAGAAACTTTTGTAAACTATATCAACGACTTTGGGAATCTAATCTTTGATCAAATAAGAATAATATGTAATAGAACTGTAATTCTAATGAACACCCAGAGTAAAAAAACAATGCTTAATATATTAAACAAAATAATTCTAACTAGTCATTAGTTTAAAAAACCTTGAAAGCTATAACAATTCTAGGAATTGACTATTTTTGGTACTATAGAAAACTCTATACCCTAGGACCTTTTTTATACACCAAGAGTCCTAATGAGATTACAATATTATTTCTAAACTTAGAATATACTCTAAGATCGGTTCTATAATTAATCATACTTATCACGTAAGTAAATCATGATCTCCAATCATCTTTATCCTTTCTTCTGTCTTTATCCATTCCCTTTTGACAGTAGAAAACTTTTTCAGCAGTTTATCTTTAGCAGTTGTAACTTTTTATACTGCCAGCATTAACTCTGAACAGGCTAGTAATGAACTTATACACCAAGCATCATTAACCGTCGAACATAGTAGTTAGTAACTACTGTAGAATATTTTCTTTCAATCTTCATCACCAGTACTAACTGTACTCTAGCAGTACTAACGTATACTCCGAAGCAAGGTGTAATAGCAGTAATAATATACACTAGCAGTACTAGTTACACTAGCAGTAGTATCTACTTAGTTTATTTTCCTTAGATTTAGTGAACAACACTAACTTTTTTTTCCTTAGCAGCAGTAAACACAAACCTTAGCTAACAGTACTCTAAGCTCATCATGAAGACATTTAATTCCCAACTCAATCCCTCCCCTAAACTTGATATTCTTCTTCAAAATCTTAGTTTCTTTATTGAAAGCTTCATTATCACTAGGAGATGCTTTCCAAAACTTCATTAAGGTTACATAACCTTCCTTAAGCTTATTTTCTGATCAATCTTAAGAAGCTCAAATTCCATTTCACACTTATAAATCAACTTGAAGCGTCAATAGTACTGGCAGACTTAACTATGTCTACCAGACTTAACTCTATAACTACCAGACTTATGTCTGTTTACAATAATTCCTAACATAAATTAATTTAACTCAAGACTTATATTTAGTTGACTAGACCAAATGTGTCACTCAAATAGTTTAGTTACTTATTATATCAAAACTTATTTTGTTTATCAATTCACGAAAGTGGATTTCTCAACACAGACGATAAAGACCATAGATAAATCTTTAAAACTACATAAATTATAACATGTCTTTTGACCTATACCGGTATGATTATATAATCTAAGTTGATAAGCAAAAACAGATAAGATAAGATATAACATGATTGCAACATAAGCTTGAGATTAAAGAGATCACGATCATACCAAACACTTATTCATTATCATAACGTCACCGAGTAGTCATGAGAGATTTAGCCTCTCATGGCTATGAGGTTCATAACATAAGATGCTTCAACATGAAATTCCATTATTCCAATATACTAATTTGATATTCTACTTCATTCTTGATCGTTTGATCTTGAATCTTCAAAAGGGTGTAGTGTTTATGGTGGAATGGATGAAGAATTTCTCAATGAGATGATTGAGTAATAAAGAGAGGAAGGATTTATGGGATGAGGGATGAATGAAATGTGTGATTTTTGTCCCCTCTTTATAGGCTAAGTCAGGGGTAAAAGTGCGGCGCACAAGGTTGTAAGTACGGCGTACTTAGTGATTAAATGCGAGGGTAATAAATGTTTTATTAAGAAAGTGCGGCGCACAAGGTTGTAAGTGAGGCGTACTTAGGGAGTTAATGCCGTAGCATTTAAGTCTTCATTAATTCTTCATAATCAGGTGGGAAGTGCGACACACAAGGTAGTAAGTGCGGCGTACTTGTGGAGTGAATGATTAATTTTGACCAAGTCATTAATTCTTTGACTTGAGGAGAAGTGCGGCGCACAATTGGTAAGTGCGGCGTACTTTTGCACTTTAGAACTTGAATTTTATCTTCTTTTTTTGTATGTTGTGTTCTTTAGCATAAATACTCGATCTTTGTTGTGTTTATCTTCGGGATATCTTTAAGTGAACCTGCAAGCAATTCATGTTATTAAGTATCGAAAGTTTACGAGAAATAATTAAATATATGCAAATAATGCCACCTAAAACATGTTTAATTTTGGCGTTATCATCTCTTTTGTTGTCCTAGGTTGTAGGATACCTCTTGTTGGATCACACTTCAATAGATCAAATTCTTTAAGCTTGTTTAAGGTTTAGTTATATTAGTTAAATCTAACACAACTATAGTAGAAACTTTATGTGAATGTATTAAAGATTATGCGGAATCTAATCTTTAATATTAGAAGAATTCTTAATGAAACAGTAACACAAGACAATATAATTCAACAATAAAAGCTCCAATATTATTATTACAAATAATACGAATACTCTCCTAGTATTAGGGTTACAAAACCTTGAAGCTATAACGATATCAAAACAAAAGATTTCTAGATATCAAACTCTATGCCCTAGGACCTCCTTTTATACACCAAGGAGTCCTAGTCGATTTACAATATATTCCTAAAACTTAGAATATTCTCTATGATCTATTCTATAAATAACTAATACTTATCACGTAAGTAATCTTGATCTCCAATCAATCTTTATCCTTTCTTTTGTCTTTATCCATTCTCTTCTGACAGTAGAAACTCTTTCAGCAGTCTTAATCTTTGAGCAGTTGTAACTTTTGTACTAGCAGCATTAACTTTTAACACCAGCAGTAGTAACTTATACACCAGCAGCATTAACTGTGTACAAGCAGTAGTAACTACTTAGAATATTTTCTTCAATCTTCACCAGCAGTACTAACTTTACACTAGCAGTACTAATATATACTAGCAGTAGTAACTGTGAACTACCAGTACTAACTTTATACTAGCAGCACTAACTACTTAGCATATTTTTCATTAAAGTTAATGAACAGCACTAACTTTAGCTTAGCAGCAGTAACACAAACCTTAGCAGCAGTAACTTCAAGATCATCAATAAGTCTTTTAATCCCAACAATCCTCCCCTAAACTTGATATTTATCTCCAAAATCATCAAGTTTCTTCATTAAAAGCTTCATAATCACCAGGAGGATGCTTCCAAACACTTCATTGATTCTTGAGCTGTTTTGTGAGAAGTTTAAGAAGCTGATATGCCATTTCACTTAAATGATCACATTGAAGCTTCTTGTTTAACATATCAGTAATTGTAGGTGCTGTAAGAGGATATCTCTTTTCTACCAACATATGAATGTGCACATTTTGCTTCCTTAATGAATGTACTCCACATGAATCATATAGCTTCCAATCTAATACTCTGTAGTCTGATTGATTTTTCCATACATTATCCTCTACATGTGGTTCAAACATTGTCTTCAAATCTCCATATAAAACTAAATCCAAGTCCTCCACTGGTCTTGTTGATCCATACTTAGCTTTTACCAACTTGTACAAAGTTTCCAAGTCTTCTCTGTCAAAACTTTTAAGCATATGACTGAACACTAAGTACATCTTTAAACTTCCATCAGCCCTGATTATCTGGTAATAGCTTTTCTTCCCCTCTTTATGAATCTTCCAGTCAACAATGCTTGGAGACTTAACAGCCAAAGGAATAGCATCAAGTGCAACCTCTTCTTCATCTGGAATGACTTCCATTAGACTTTTAAGCTCTGTTGTTTCTTTGTCATCATCCACCTTTTGCTTTTTAGAGCTTTCTTGTTCCAGCTCTTCTCCTGCTCTCTTTAAACTGCTCTCATGTGCTATCTCTGCTTCTTCCTTCTTGGAACTCTCTTCTACCAGCTCAGTTCTGTAGTCAACAAAGGTATTCACCCTTTTCATTGCTTTGTTAAATAATTCTTGAATATTGGCAAAGGACTTATTCTTCAAACTTTTGGGCTTCCATCCTTTTATGTTTTTTAGATAATTAAACATGATACTCCTTTGTTGAGCTCTTGTTGGTGGTCTGTTCCTCTTTTCTTCTGCTCTCTTAGCTGCAAAATGTTTTCTTCTTTGTTCTAAGAATTGTACAAACAATCTTGCCTTTTCAGCATCAGTAAATTCATCTTGCTCTTGAGCTTGCAGTCTTTGAGCCAACTGATAATCAACATCAATTTTAGCCTGAACATCATCCCAAGCTATGTTGGCTTCTTCAACTTGTTGAGCTTTTTCTCTGGCAAGCCTTTCTTCTTCTTCTTCTTCAGCTTGTAGCTTGAAGGCAAGTTCTTCATCAAGCCTGAGTAGTTCTTTCTTAGACATTTTCTTCACAGGTTCTGGTTCAACCATTTTGCCTTTACCCTTGTCCTGAACCTTGACCTGTGATGGTTGTTGTGAAGAGACTGTAGGTGTAGGTGCTTGCTCCTGTTCATGAATAACAATCCCTTTAGCTCTGGGTCTTGTGCTAACAGCTGTAATTGTTGTAGCAGCAGTTGTTGTTGTAAGTGTTGGTGTTGTAGTTATTGTTGTAGCCTTGGGTTTTGCACTCTTCAATTCTGCCAGTGCTTGAGCCAAAGTCATTTCAACATCAGTTATTGCAGTTGTTGTAGTTGTAGTTGTAGCAGCACTAACTGGAATTGTAACAGCAGTAACTTCTTCAACCACACTTCTTGTTTCCTCAGCAGTTTTAACAACATCTACACTTTCAACAATCACCTCATCACCATCTAAGTCATTAACACCAAACATATCTTCATCAGTCTGAACATTGACCAAGTAAATGTCTTCATTAGCATCAATATCAGCTATCCTCCCCTGTTTGGATGCATCCTCTTCACCCAAACCTTCATCTTCAGAGGATTCTACCCTTCTTGATGAACCAACTCTGTATAATCTTTTAAGTCCATGAGTTCTTGACTTATTCCTCCTCTCTAGCTTCTTGACTCTCTTTTTCAAACTTGCAATCTCAGTAGCTTGAGTGGTCTTTGTAGTCTCCAAAGCAAGAACTCTTGATTGTAAAGTTGTACATAATGCCATCAATTCCTCAAGTTTCAGTCTATCCTCACCACTTCGAAGTGTGTTACCTCTTGCGAGCAGTGGATCATTGGAAAGTTTAGATACATTCTCAGACCTAGTCTGAGCAATTGTATCCCCCATGGTTTCTTGGCGCCTGGGACCACTACCTGAACTAGTTCCTGAGGAACTTGGTTCATTAAGTGTTGCCTTGGATTGGGTCTTATCTATGTTACCACTGTCCTGCTCTGCTTCTAAGCCAGTAGCAGTAGTGGCAGCCCTTTCCAAACTGTCATCCATCTCCTCATTGACAGCCTCATCTGCTACATTGGTTGTAGGAGTGTCCTTTCTCTTTGACCTTCTTGATCTTTGTTTCTTTTGAGGTTGAGATGTTGATGGTTGAATAATGGTGGGTGTGTGATGGGGATCAGTTGGCATTTCTGAACCTTCACCCACTTCTTCTTGATCTTGTACCATCATTGTTTGGAATAATGGTGTTTCCCTTCCAGAAAAACCTTTTCCAACCCTTCTTATATTCCTAAATATCTTTTTAGTTTGAGAGGGTTTAATGTAAATTCTCTTGTGAGTAGGCATCCCTTCAATTTGTTTATCTAAAAAGACTTGTATAAATTGTTGGGAATTATATTTGAGTTGATAAGACAAAACATATGAAAGATGGAGGACTTAAAAGGCAAAGGAGGAATTCTTCAAAAGATGTAAGATTTTGAAGATTCTGAAGATAAACTTAAATGATTAAAAGATTTATTAATATCTTTATTTGTTCTTATCCTTTGTAAACCTAATATCTCTAGTATATAAAGAGATATAGGTCGTATAGTTTTCTGTGTGTCAAAGATGTAAACACCAGAAAAGTGTGTGTGTGTCTAGGCGTCAAGTCCTCTAAGTGACGCTCTAAAATTTGGTGTTTCAGCCTCAAGACCTTTGATTCCTTGTTTATAAAATAGTTTTTAAGATAACATGTTCTAGAATTGGTCATCTAGAATTGGGGCTGTTAGGAACATTTGGTTATTAATGAAGAAACACCTTGTTGAATATCAATGTTCTTATGTTAATTCCGCTATACATATTCTATGTTCAATGTTATTGTTAATCCTAGATATAAGATCTAAACAATCTGAGCTTCAAAGATTTTCACAATTGGTATCAGAGCCTCGTGGCTCTCGATCTAGGATCTACAAGGTTTATGAAGAAACCCTAAAAACCCTAATTTTCAAAAAGAAATCATTTTGGGTAAAAAGTTTTCTAGGGTTTTGATGTTAAATTGCAATAATGATGTTTATGATCGTCCTCTCTACCTTAATTGGTATGCAATACGATTGTAAATCATGGTTACTTTTAAGGGTTTCTTGGTGATGGATCCGGATTCTATGGTATATACTTCTGATCATCATCATGTTGTTAGGGTTTTCTGATGTTTCTCTTCTCACCACAACGAAACCCTAATATGATTGGTCTTGGAAGGAACTTGTATTGTTGCTTGGTCATCGCTGGAATCATGTGCTTTTAGAGTTTTTGCCATATGGAAGAGACATTGGTGATTGTTCTTTATCAATGAAAAGATCAAGATCTGTGTTCTCAGCATTTATGGGGTTCTTCGTTTCTTTGATAAAGATTCGTTGTTATCAATGCTGTGTTTTAGGATCTGAATTGAATGCTGGTTATTACTCTACAAGTGCGTGAATGCATCAGATATGGAAAGTGCATACATAAAGACGTGGGATGTACATGATTGGTTATTAGTACTGTTCGAGTACTCGTTACTACTGTTGGGTTCACATGTATGTCTTAATGCTACCAATTGAATATGATGTTAGTTGTTCTTGTGGGGTTTAAATAACACAATGAACTGTTCACGTGATTATTTATACTGTTCGTGTGCTATTGGGCTCAAGAGAAGCTTTTCTGACACTTTCTTGTTGATAATGGTGTCACAAAAGGTATGGGAGGAAGGAGTATGCCTCCTATTTTTAATATTGTCCAAAGCAAAATTAGTACTGCTAGGGTTTTTAAATAAAATGCAGTTACTACTATTTGATCAAAGGATGGTTTGGACACATGTGATGTTGATACAGTTTGATGGGGTTCAAGGTATTAAAAACTGTATTACGCCTTCATGAATTTGTGATGCTTGGGTTCGAGTCAAAAGAAAGTTAAGTGCACCTGTAAGCAGTTAATATTTTAGTAGGATTTAAGGTTAAAGCTGTTCTTGGACGTGGTTTATACTGCTGTTCATTCTCAAAGATGTTTGTGCTGCTTGATCATGTATGTTGGGCTTGAAAGATGATTAGTACTGTCACGTTAATGCTGTTATTATATTAATACTGCTATTACATGATTCACACAAAGAAGGATAGTACTGCTCATGGTTTAAGCAGTTTGTGATACAACAGATGTTGGGTTCAAATAAGTTAGTACTGTTTGCTGTTTGGGCTCAAAAGACATTTACTACTGCTTGTGGTAACAGCTTTGAAGTTAATACTGTTGGGTTCGCACAAAATTTTGGTTAGTACTGTCAAAAGAAGTTAGTACTGTTCGTTTATATTTGTACTGCTTTCTTTGTCCGAGAAATAAAGTTTGTACTGCTAGTATTATCTGATATCGGACAAGGCATATTTTTGTTCTTGGTTATCAGGAGATCTCGGATAGACAGATGGAAAAACACACACAGAAGGTTTTTGGTTCTAACAGATTATAAAGGCTCGTATTTTTTTTGGAATAATTGGTTACGAAGAAGGTTGTTTATGACTTATTTGACGATGAAGTGGAATTATTTGGGTTTGTGTTTTATCATATCTTAAAGTGGGTGTTACACTTTGAAGATAACTTGTTCGTGCTTAGAAACGATGTGACAAAGACTTGACGAATCTAGCAAAGGTGTGAGATTTACAAACTTATGGTGCTCAATGCTCACATATGCTATCACTTTGGTCTGGCTATACTTATATTTCACAGATTTATTTATAATTTTAGAGTCACATGGATAGTACAAGATATAAGATACAAGTTTGAGTTATTCTACTTCAGCATCAAGTTCGTTATACTTAGTTTTCTTCATCAGTAATCATTACATAGAGCCTACATTCAAGAAATGGTTAACATATGGGTTTCAGGGAAACTTAATGTTAAAATGTTTAACCATTTATATGCTACATCGAGGTGAAGGTTTTTACTACTGTAAGTCAGTCTTACTACTGCTAGTTTAAGTTTCTACTGCTCAAGTTCATTTATCTTAAGGCGCGTCATGGAGGATAATTTGAGTTGTTAGAAGGATGGATTGAAAGTGTGATAGTGGTTTGTGGTTGTCGAAATCAAAGTTGCATACTTTAGTACCCTATTTGATTATGACAAAAAGGGGAAGAAGATTTACAAAGAAGATGTGCAACTTATAGATCCTTGGTGGAATGATCCTTATTCTTTCATATATATATTAGCTTCAGGGGAAGATTGTTTGGAATTATATTTGAGTTGATAAGAAAAAACATATGAAAGATGAAGGACTTAAAAGACAAAGGAGGAATTCTTCAAAAGATGGAAGATTAAAAGGCAAAGGAGGAATTCTTCAAAAGATGGAAGATATTAAAGATTCTGAAGATAAACTTAAATTATTAAAAGATTTATTAATATCTTTATTTGTTCTTATCCTTTGTAAACCTAATATCTCTAGTATATAAAGAGATATAGGTCGTATAGTTTTCTGTGTGTCAAAGATGTAAACACCAGAAAAGTGAGTGTGTGTCTAGGCGTTCAAGTCCTCTAATGGACAGCCTAGAATGTTGTGTGTTCACAAACCCACAATGATCTTTGATTCCTTGTTATAGTTTGGATAACACGTTCTAGAATTGATCATCTAGAATTAGGGCTATTAAGAACGCTTGGTTATTAATGAAGAAACACCTTGTTGAATATCATTATTCTTATGTTAATTCTGCTATACATATTCTATGTTCAATGTTATTGTTAATCCTAGATATAAGATCTAAACAATCTGAGCTTCAAAGATTTTCACATAAACCTTGGATACATCAAGAATTTACCAGACACGTTCTCCAAGTTATTCACCATACTTTCAAATATGTACTTTGAAAAGTTAAACTTCTGGTTTGTAGCTAAACAGATGATTGCAGATGTCATAGTACTACTAAACTCATTCCATGCAGTAGTCTTAGAACTTAGGCATTGTAAAATATTATGAATAAAAAATATTCATTGTGGGGAAAAGAATGCCTTATAGAAGACAAGTTTTCCTGTGAAATTTCTCATAACCACCATTTATAAAGTAAGATTGTTCAAAGATGGTACATTGGTATCCAATCACACCTTCAGCATCTACTAATTGAAGATCTCTTCTTACAATCGACTCAAGTAATGGATGAAATTCTTCCATGCCCACTAGGGCTTGTAAACTGTACTTTCCCCATTGACAAGTTTTCACCTGACAGTAGCCCATAATTGTTCAAATGATGAAGTATATATTGTAGTATTGTAGGATTGATCGTTAGTGCATACTTTATAGTGTGCGCATTAAGAAAATCTACAATCTGCGCAAACCCTTCACTTTCAGCGGGTTTAGCCAAAAAAGCAACCGTGTTATGAGTATCTGCAAACTTTAGATTCGCCATTTGTGCTGGGTTTTGATGATGAATGATGAAATTGAGTTAGGGTTTGAGATTAGAGAGTATATGTGTGAATGAAATCGATCAAATGAGTGATTGAAACCCTTAATCGAAGTATTTATGAAAATACCCTCAACAGCATTAACGTTCACCAACAGTTGTAAGTTTAAGCCTAGCAGCATTAACTTTTAACAGTAGTAGTAAGTTATGCCTAGCAGCATTAACTTCCAACAACAGTAGTAAGTTTATGCCTTGCAGCATTAACTTCAATTCTAGTCCAAACACTCTGTCAGTTTTTAATATATTCATCTCTCTTTCTGTTTTTCAACTCACCATTTTTCTCAATTCTTTTACTCACCAAATCACTTTGTCTGTTTTTATTTCACACAGCTCTCTTTCTGTTTTTATTCTCGCCAATTATCTCAATTTTTTTTTTCTCACCAAAACTCTCTTTCTATTTTTTACTCCACACAACTTTTCCATCATCAATCTAACACTTTTCTTTGCTTTTTCTGCAAAATGTTAGTCCAAAAACCAAGAAAATACAACACATAGCAATTCATAATAATCACAATAACAGTATTAAGTATAACTAACAGTATTAACTCAGCAGTATTAACTATAACTAGCAGCACTAATTATACTTAACAGCAGAAACTTTTAATGACATGAATAACAGTACTAATTCATACAAAACTCTACAAAAACATAAAGAGATAACAGACTTTAAGGAATTAACATTCCAATTCTAGCAATCAAATATTGAAATCTACTTACATCAAAAGCTTTTGTAAGCAACTCTACAACATTCTTGTAAGTATGGATTTTGACCATTTGAATCAACTTCTTTTCATTGCAATCCCTAATAAAATGATGTCTAATCTCTATATGCTTTGTTTTTTAATGAAAAACAAGATTTTTAATTATTCAAATAGTACTATTATTGTCAATAAAGATCTTGGTATGCATAAAGTTATACCCATAATCAAGTAGTTGATTATGAATCTAAAGCACTTGTCCATAACAACTTGAAGCGGCCACATATTCAGCTTCTGTTATGGAATTTGCAACCACTATCTATTTCTTGCACTGCCATGATATTAATCTATTTATAAGAAATTGACAACCTCCTGTTGTAGACTTCCTATCCAAGCTTGCTCCAGCATAATCACTATCAGTGCATGCTACCAAATCAAAAGGAGAATCTTTTGGATACCAAAGGCCCAATTTTGGTTGACCTTTTAAGTACCTAAAAATCCTTTTCACAGCAAGAAGATGTGAAACTTTTGGATTGACTTGGTATCTAGCACAGGCACACACAGCAAACATAATGTCAGGTCTTGAAAATGTAAGATACATCAATGAACCAATCATTGACCTATACATATGCACATTGATGTTGAGTTTTAATACACTATAAAATATATATACTAATATAACCTTAAGAGCAATAAAGAAAATTCCCTAAGGAAAATTCACTCTCAAAAATATATATAATATAATATATAATACGTATATTTAACCGGATAAATATGATCACCCGGGTCGTTTCCCCAACGACTAGTGAAATTGAAACCTCGTTTAAGCTTGGATTCTGATTTGAATAAGAAAATAGATGATTTTGATATCTATAACTACTAAATAAGAAACAACAATTATAATTGAAAATTAAAGGCAATTTAAACAATTAAACAAATTCGGAAAACAAATTAAACGCGACAATTAAGCAAATAGACTAAAATTAAACCCTAAAATTGCAAACTAAGTTTCTAAACCTAAATTAGGATAAAAAAAATTTAAGAAAAATAAAAATATTTTTTTGATTATTTTTGAATTTTTTTATTATTTAAAAACTATTTAATTTTAATTAAATCCTAAAAATAAAAAGAAATAAAAAATAATTAAACTTATATTTTTCCTAAGTAAAATAAGTAAAAATAAAATTTTAGAAAAAAGAATTATTATTTTTGGCTTTTTAGATTTAAAGATATGATTTTTCTAAAATTAAACTAATTAAAAAACTTTAAAAATAATAAAACTTTAAAAAATAAAATCCTAAATTTTTTATAAAATTTATACTGAATAAAGAAAATATGCAGAAATTGTATAAAAATAAAAGGCCTAATTTCTATCTTTTTAAAAAACTTTAATTAAACTAATTAAAATCTAAACCTAATTACTAATTAAAACTAATAAACTTAATTAAATACTTAACTAAGGACTAATGGTGCAAAGACCTAAAGGACTAACGGGGAAACTAACTAACTAACGTAAGGACTAACTGAGTTAACAAGCAAATATCAAAATTACAAAACCTACCCTGAGGCCAAGCCCGATTATACCCCAAGTCCCTTAAAGCCTAAAATAAGTTAAGATTAAAAAAAAGTGCTTATTATCAAAAACTTTCAAAAGTAAAGTTGTAGAAGAGGATGGTGTGAACAAGATTAACAAAAGCACTTTGGGCTAAAAACCAATAAATAGCTCAAAAAGAGCTTATCAATAAGCTGATTACAGAAACAAGTGGTTTTCTCAAGGTTTGACTAATTAAGCTATAAAAAACTAAAAATAAGCTCAAAATGAAAAAGGGAAGATGTTCTAGACAGCTTATGAGTTGCTTAAACTAGATGAGAAAAGAAAATAGAAATTAGAGTACTAGATTATAGCTGAAAATGAAAGGCAAGGTAGCAAACTCAGAAAACAAAGAAATAAGCACAAAAACCAATTAAGCTCAAAAGCTTAATAAGCAATACTGGACTAAGAGCTTCTGAGGGCTTATGCATCTATTAATCAACTATCTATTCAAGCTATAAAAACAAATACTTTAAGCTAAAATTAACAATTTAAAAAATTACTTAATTACCTACTGTTTTTGTATTTTTGGCTGTTCAAGCTGTTTTTTAAGCACAAATTAAGCTAGCAAATGAAGTTGGAAATGGAAAATAAGCAGTGACAAATCCTAGGCTATATGAAAACTAAAACAATCCTAAATCTAAGCTTCTAATTCCTATTTTATCTAGCCTAAAATGAAGCTTAAAGATCAGCAGTACTAACTGATGTTAGTACTGCTGGTGCAATTTGCACAAACCAAGGCCAAAGTGCAGGCACCCTTGATGGTGCAGCTGCACTTGACACACTCTATTGAGTGTGTCAAAACTAAATTCAATCACTCTTAAAGCCTAGAGATCCTAGGACAAAAATAAGCCAACTAATTTTAAGCCTAAAGGTACCCTGGTGCTGGAACATGCATAGTAAGCCACAAATTCATTTAGACTAAAATCTAAGAACTCAAACTTTTTTTTAAAACTTGATTTCTTATAAAAACTCAGCTGACCAAAGTGTTTTGACCAAAAATATTTGACTTTTGTTGGTGAAACTTGCTTATGCCAAACACCCTTTACCATTTTGACAAAAATGATTTTAAGCTTAAATTGCAAATCTAATTAATAAGTGCTAACTACCAGATAAAAAACTAGCTTATAACTAACTTATTAAGCTTAAACTAACAACTGGATTTAGCTAAAACTTAAGATCTAAGATTATACTAAATTTTTGGTGTTTTTATGGTTTTATGACAAGTGAAATATAAAACTAAGATCTAGACTAAGAGAAACAAATACAGATAAACTATTATGATTATTAAGCTAGATAAAACACAAATAAGCACTAATAAGCAAATTAAATAAGCAAATAAGCAGATCTAAGTTTAGAAAGCAATAAAGCTAATATTTAAAGCAAGAAATTAAAGGAAAACTTACAAGGCCTCTAGCTAAACAAGAGGAACCAAATATGGCAGCTACAAGCTCCCTAGCTTATTAATAAGCTAGGGTATAAGTCCTTGGGAGCTCTTCCAAATTAAGCTCCCCTTCCATAAGCTTTCCACTTCTTAAACAAAGGTAACATATAGATTTAAAGTTGATTCTTAAATTTATAAGTAAAATTAGGTTCAGTTAAGCTCCATCAAGAGCTTAGAGACTCTTGAGAGCTGAAAAGAGCTTATTAAAGCTTATTGAGACAGAATGAGCTTTTGAGTAAAAGGCTTTGAGAGAATTTGAAAGGTAAACACAGGATCTATTTAACCAAAGACAAAAATTTCATTACATAAAAGAAGATTACATAATTAAAAAGACAAATTACAATAAGCAATATTTAAGATAACCTAAAAAACTAGAAAAAGGAAAAATAAGGTAAAAAGAAGGTATTGTGCGTGTGTGAGCTGAGGCCTTTTTATAGACTGCCAAAGAAGCTTCTAGGACTCCTGAATCCATCTCCTAGCCTTCAATCCGCACCCTTGATTCTTTTAATCATTGCCAAGTGATTTTTGAGCCGTTTGATCATCTTGTGGACAAAAGAGGATTACCAAGCTGTCATTCTTTGATTGTGACAGCTTGTGCTACTTATGTGAGTGATTTGAGAGCAAAACCCACATCCTTGTGTGCTTTCTCCATAGCTGACGTGGCCTAGAGCTTGAGTGAGGTTAAGTAATCCCCTGATAAAGACTGATTTGACCCTTCATTTGTGTTAAGGAGCTCTTGAATTGACTAATGCACCCTTTGATTTGGATTTGGCCTCTAATTTAACCATGGTAAAAGCTAGAGACAAAGGATGAACAGTAAACGTGTGTTTGGCGCCCATTTTTAACTGAATGAGTTAAATTCAGTTGGACTTTGGGGTTATGACACTTCTAGTCCCTCTCTTTCTTTTCTCCCTTTCTAGTTATAAAAGGAGTTTAAGGAATTGCAAAATCGGTCCTTGTGGTTTATATTAAAGGAAGGTGGACTAGGTTTTGGGCTTATGGTTATGGGCTTGGATCCGGGTATAGAATTTTAGGGTTTTTCAGGCCCATTAAGGGTTCTAGGGCCCAATAGGAGGTGAGGGGTCATTTTTGGATTTTTGTGAAATCATTTTGGACTTTTACTGAGATTTTAAGTATAAAACAAGGATATTATTGGGTTTTATCTTTTAATGGTTGCACTTTTTTGTTGACCATCAGAGCAGGTTATAAGACTGCTGGGTTTTGACTATATTCATGACCCTCTCATCGCACTTTGACTTCATTGGCCTCCCCCCAATTCCCTCCACTCTCATCTCGATCATCTCCACTCCCCTATGTCTCTAACATCGCGCCGTCCGTGCTTGCCCCGCTTCTTCTTCGATCGATTCCTTCTAGTGCTGATTTTTGAAATATATCCCCAGCCTTTCACTCTCTCGCACCCTACACCACCTCTAGAAAACTCGAATCCATAGCACATTTTGCATTTTGGATGTTTTGGGTTTATTTGGGATATTATTAGGTACAAACGGATATGTGTATTTTGTTTCTACTATATCACAAATTCTCCAACTAAACGGATTGTGTGTCCTCACGCAATATCACTCTGCCTTATAACCAAAATACCTCGAAACTTTCCCAAAAACTAATCTTTTGAAAAGTTAGCAAAGAATTTTGTTGAGAGAGCTAAGATGATCACAAGTTATTAAAACACCTGAATTCCCCTTTTTTTCAAATCTTTTTTTCTACTTTTTATGGATTTTTCTTGATAATTAAGTACCTAACTACAACTTATTTGTGTTGACATAATGTATTGTTTTCATTACCTCATTGGTAACTTTTAGGATCATAGAACAAAAAGCACAATTAAGTGTCTAAAAGATAACTTCATCATCCCCGATTTTTCACTTTTCCCATGCTAAGCTTAAAAATAAGATCACTGCTAATTACGAGCTAAAATGCTAAGACTACTTATAATTACAACTTGTGAATTCCTCTTCCCGACATAAATCATAAATTTAGGTGTGTGTGTTCAAATTAATTTAAACCATTAAATCCACATATTAGATAGTTGAAATCCGACCAAGCTTTACACATGGGCCTTTTGGGCTAATATGTTAATCACTTAGCAAGATCACATCTTAAAGCAAACAAAAACCTCCTTAGCTAAGACATCGTTGGTTCACTTGTCCCATGAATGACTTTCTTCTCTAGCAATCCCACCGTCATCGGGTAAGTGCTAAGGCTTTTGACACCCCATTCGTCATATCCAACTGGTGGATACGGCGTATCAGGTAATGAATCGGAACAGAATACTATTTAAAAAACAATTAAATGCGGGATTTTAAAAAAATTATTAAAACACACAATGCGAATAAATACAAAAGAATTTAAATAAATATATTACTCTAAACTAAATTAATTAATGGTTAGAAATACTAATAAAAATAAGGTTTAATTAATTCACTCCCTGGCAGCCGCGCCAAAAACCTGATGTGCTGTTGTGTAGGGTCAATTATTTGATTATCAAGTTTTAAATTTATATTTAGCCGACAAACCTAAACCAATACTTTAACGAGCAGTGTATCCGGTCAAGATGGATTTTACGGTAAGTAGGGTGTCGAACACTGAGAGTGGAACATTAGTCCTATATTTTATTAGTATTTTAATTAGTATATTTAGTGGTTAAACCTATGCTATATGCATTGTCTAATGATATGGGGTTTTTTTTAGCCTGAGAGACTGGCATAGGTTTGGTGGAAACAAATATCAATTCAATACACAATAAACACAAAAGAAGAAAATCAGAAGATAGAAAAGCGGTACAAGACAAATGATAGAAAACTGTATTAGCCATATTAAATCCGGTTCAATGCTGGTTTGTTTGTTTTAGTGCAATGATTTACTTATCTCGAAGTGGCATATCATTCTTAAGACTTAGGCGGGTCATCATCCTAAGACCTAGACACAATTAACCCTGTCACAATTAACGCGATAATCCGCATAAACACACAATCCTTAGTTATAATTATAGCGTCTATCTTAGGGGAATCAAATCCAGTGGATCCTGTCTCTATAAAATACTAGCCCAACGCGACTTTACCCACTTATTATATTGACGGTTGTTTCTTTATATACTAATAACGTCACTATTCAAATCTCTTAACAGTTAATTAAGTACAGCATAGATTTGCTGAAACAAAACGGGTCACCTACCGGTCCAACAAGCTCATAATTTAAAGACAAAGCCATAATAGTGTATTTGTGTCCAATGGTCCAGTAATAAAAAACACGACATGGAGAGCCTATCCCCGTATCTAGATTACTTTTTGTAGTATCACTAGACCATTGAATGATAGGTCGCATATTCAAACACATAAACAAGTATGAGGATGCACTAAACATAAACCTATACACCATCAACGATAACTTAAGAAATACATTTAAAACAAACTAACACTATTGAACTTCAATTAAGATGGCTAATACCCGAGGTATTATCTCCAGGCAACCATTGTAATTATACAAGCTAATCAAACCAATTGAAATCTACGATTAAAGAGTCATACACACACTCACACGATGTCTTCTATTGATTCGTGATCAATGCCTTGACCTTGGTGGCCGATCTCTTCTAAAATCATCTTTAATGAGTATGGTATATAATAATATGATATTGCACACTAAAAACTCGTTTTGATTCTCTAATTTATAAATCTGAAAAGACTTCGATACGGTCGTATTAACACCACAAAATGTGTCGCAGGCAGAAAAACTGATCCTAGGAAGTGTTACCTCTTCAATACAACACACAAGATATAACAGAGAACGACACTCTAAATGTGGTCGGTTTGAAAATAATCTCGTTGATTTCCTTAATTGATATAAATGTGTCCCGAATTGCAACCACAATAAAAAGCCTTGAAAACAACACAACGAGTATTTGAACAATACTGTATGTTAGTATGAAATCCATAAATGAATCTTGTCAGATTTAGACTCCGTAGCAACATCAAGAAGCCCAGCATCTAATTCAACCTGAGACAACACACTCCGAGACCCATAAATTATGCGCGGCAAAGCGCACACTTCACACTGTAGTTCTTCCAAGCTCGCAATCGAAATCAGGCGCATGAGGGTCCCGTTCTGCCTCTCCTCTACTCGACTAAAACCTCCAAAATCGTAAAACCAAAGGTTTCCAAAGTGGAGTGACTATTTCACAGCCCTTAAAATAGTCACAAAAATTTATAACGTAATGAAAGTTGAACCGCAAGTGTGTTTCAAAGCATGTATGGATATCTTTATAGAATAAATAAATATATATATATATATAATATCACCAAAATTTCAAGTAGGACTGCCACTTTTATTCAAGCAATCAGTAAATATTCATGTGTGTCATGTGTGTATAAAACAATGATTACAATTACTTTAAGTTCACGAAACTACGACGTAGACTTGTATGTATGCCACTTTATTCAAGGCACAATAAGAGTTCATGTGTGTGTGTTGTTGGCCCTGTAGACCTAACCAATCATGTTCCGACATGTTATAATGTTTGTTACCGGTGATAGCTAGTCACCCGAACAGGGATTGTCAATCCCGAATAGATCTATTTTATAACATTCGCGCTCACCCTCCAAGTGATTACAGTTCATGCAACCTAAGCTAATCCGTAATCATTCGAGTAAAATTCAAGTATGTGTTTACGTCCAAAAATTAAACCAAGTATTGTATCTCATCGTGAGATATATAAATGAGTATGTAAACCAATTTGTAATCAACCATGTAAGTGCATTCATAAACAAGCATGTTCTCACCCCAAAAATATATGTAAAACCAGTAAAACATAAGGATATAAACTCACATTGATGTTGCAGAACGATTGGCAGAAGTGCACATATCAAGCACAACACAAACAGAAATCGGAATGGCTCGACCAAGAAGTTGCGGTTTATCTTAACGGTTATGATCCACTAGCCTAGGCTAATGTATTTGGGTTTTCCGATGGATGATTACATCAACGCGGCACGTTGATAGAAGGTTTAGATTTCCAAGTTGAAATAGTTTGGTGGTTGGTTAAATAAAATAAACCGAAAAGTAATCACAAAGTATGTAATATATTCAGTATATATTGCATATGAAAAATAAACAAGTATATAATTTATACCGTGAATTATATAACAAAGAAACCAATTAAATAAATAATTGAGGTATATAATACCTTACAAGTATTATACAAGAAATGTGAGAAAAGAATTGAAACAAAATGATTCGACACGTGTTCAGAAATCACCAAACAAATTAGCAAGGATTTCTTGCATATAAGTAAACACTCGTTTTAAAGTTACAAATTATGTAAACGATGTTTGTAAAGTGTTTCCAAAATAGTTACCTCATTTGTAAATGAATAGTTTTTGTTTGTTTGTCGGGTTAATGTATAATAACAATTTAATAATCTTAAAACTATATAACTTCGTCCTTTTATCGGGTTTCTAAAATAATAGGAATCATAGTGAAAATTACTAAGTATAGAAATTTCGGCATAACCTTTTTGTTTATACAACATTTCCTATGTTTATAAAATTTAATGTTTTCCACTTAATCAATCAATGTTGCAATACTCGCGTGTTTCAAATATATATATATATATATATATAAAAATAATAAATAGCATATTTATTTAACCATTACCACCATTTGATCCGTTTTTATATTTATAAATCTTATGATATATTTATTTGTCGACTTATATAAACCAAACACACCCTAATGTTTTCCTGCTAACCCAAACGCACCCTTATCGTTTTCCTGCTAACCCAAACGCACCCTTATGGTTTTCCTGCTAGCCCAAACGCACCCTTACGGTTTTCCCGCTAACCCAAACGCACCCTTACGGTTTTCCTGCTAACCCAAACGCACCCTAACAGTATTTTTGCTTACCTAAACACACCCTTTGTGGTGTTAACCACAAAACAAACACTCCTTAGCTGTTACACAGCCAACCAAACGCACCCATGGCTGTTAAAACCGCAAAACAAATGCACCCTAGTGTTTAGAAAGAAAGCCAAACGCACCCTATGCGGTTTATCCTAAACCAAACGCACCCTATGTGCTTTTGCTAAACCAAAACGCACCCTGCTATGGTGCAACAAGAACTAAACGCACCCTTAGTGGTGACTCAGTCAAACCCAACACACCCCTTGGTGCTTATTTCAAACCCAAACGCACCCTTGGTGCTGATAAGAAAGCCAAACGCACCCTTGTGGTGGTTTTGCTACAGCCATAACACACCCCTTGTGGTGTTATCAAAACCGAACGCACCCCTGCTGGTGCCCGATTGTGATCATGGTGTTCGGTGGAGGTAGGTGACGATCGTGGTGTGGTGGTTGCAGTGGCTGTGACGTGGTGGGTGGGGTTCGAAGATGATGGTGAGGGTGACGATGGTGATGTCGTGGTGGAGAGGGTGGTGGTTCGGAGATGTTGACGAGATGGCAGCCATGGTGGTGTTGGCTGTGGCGTGGAGGCAGCGGGGGTGATGATGTTGAGTGAATCTATGGTGGGGTGTGGCGTAGAGGTGGCGGAGAGTAGGGAGGCCGAAGATGGGAGGCCGAAAGTTTGACCGGATCCGGTGACGGCGCCGGTGACTATTATTTTAGAAATGCTTTATAAAGTCATTTAAGATGTTTATTATTTATTTGTGTATCCCTGATAAACTTTGTCCGTGAAATGAACTTTAACTTGAATATTTGCGTTTTTAACAAACGTTTCTGAATAAAATGATACATAATTTATTAAATATTTTTATTTAATAAAAAGTGATAATTAAATATAATTTAATTATTTTTGTGTCGGTGCGCGTTGTTCTCGTTTCTAAAATTTTGCGAGGTTATTTCAGTCATTTTCGGCTTGTTTTCGTGTCTCGGGCAAAAACTAAAAAGTTGTCCGGAATGTCGTTTTACATCAAATTGCTTTAGAGTCCAAGTCGTGAAAACATGATTTAGCGGGTCATTTTTGATAAGTCAACTTAGGAATAACATATATTTTCTCGTTTTCAAATCAAATAAGTTAAAAATAAATTTGCACATGAGAGATATGTAATAATAAATATGATTTATTATTTAAACATGTTTCGAAAAATTACCGGTTACGCGGTAATCGTTTTTATGTGACAATAAAATATCAAAAGTCAAAAAGTCAAATCAGACCCGAAAAGTCAAAGGGTAAAATAGTCATTTAAAAATTCCGAAAATTGCCGGTTGTTACAAAAGATGTACATCCAACTTAAGAGAACTGATATAAAAACACTAACCACGACGCACAAATGAACTAAAAAGAGAATGCACACAAAGAGATGATAAGTTGCAAGTAGATCGATTTGAGCCTTCAGTTGTATCAAGAATCCATTTGCGAGTCTCTCGTTGTTTCTTCTCCACATCATGAATCATAAATATCAAAATCTACATCAACCATATTAAAAAAACTGACTAATACCAAAATTATTAAACAACATTGGTTTGTAATCATAGAGCATCATAACAACAAAGAAGCTATAACATATAATTTGAAATTCAGAACAATAATAGAAGAGATGAGAGACTTACCATTGAAACTAAACTACACTTTGTGATGGACCTCTAATCTTCAAGAAATAACGAAAATTATAAACAAAACCAAAACCATATAGTAAATAAAGAGTACAAATTTCATTGGAGAAGAATTCGACTTATTCTTGGAGAGGCATTATGACATTAAATCACATAACGGTTTGAATTATTCTTTTTGAAAAGGTTAAAGTTGAAACTGTTCGTGAGGGTTGAAAATTGAAACTGAATATTGAATATGGATTTAAAGAGGGACGTACAGAGGAAGATTGAAGAAGAGAGTTATTGCTTAACAAAAATAACATTAAAACTAAAAGGATTATTGAAGCGTATGGAAGAAGCTGCTCAATTCAAGATCGACTGTTTAGTGATTTAATACTTTACTAAGATATATACAATAGTTTCTGTTAATCTTTGATAGTTTCTTAACATAGATTCAGTTTTTCATTTTTTTTTGAAAATTTAAGAAAAATGGCTATATACATTATATGTAGTTAAGATAACCTAGATTAGACAATGATAAATAAAAGGCGAATTGCAATTTCTCTTTACATATTTAAAATAATGCCCATACTTACCTAAACACCCCTTTAGTTTTAAAAAATCAAAATAAAACCTTTAGTAACAAAAAAATAACAAAGTGATTAGGAAAATATTTATGATTAAAAAATTAAACTATAAAAAACTAACTAGTAAAAGAATTTTATTAATTGAATAGATAATAAATTATAATAAAAATCTTTTAAATAAGAAAGGAATTACACTATTTCAGAGTGATTTTGCCAAAACAATCTTATTATTAAATATATTGGATCAATCACATTACTTGATTTTGACAAGTGACGAAATCGTACAATGTTAATGGTCAATAAAAAAAATTAGAATTGAATTGCTTTTTTTTCAAACTTTGATAAATATGGTGGAGAAAAAAAACACATAAAAATGTATGTGTCAATTTTGTTAAAACATTAACGTAAAAAAAATGAGGTAATTAATAAAACTTTAGTGGTAGAAATTTTAAATAAATTATATAAGTTAATTGTTAATTTATAAGTTTTCATGTTTTTAATAATTTTAAAAAATAAACAAATACGGAGTAACTCTTTAGACTTTATACCCATATAGTATATATTAGACAAGTACAACATACAGTAGAAACTCTATAAAATAATACACTTGAGACCACCAAAATTTATTAATTAATCGATAAATTAATAATTATTAATTTATATATTAATTAATATTTTATTAATTTATAGTATACAAATGGTTGAAAGAAAAATTCTCTATATATTAATTAATATTTTATTAATTATTGTATACAATGCATGTACGTATATCAAATGAACGGCCCAATTTGAAAGAAACATTCAATCTCCCAAACTCTATTATGATTATTGTGGTCAATGTATCACTTTTTGGACATTAAAAATATTTGTATAGTATTAAAACAAAGATCACAATTAGGTTAACACAAAAAAATCATACACACAACATGGTCTTCCCATCTTAAAGGTGTGAAAAAACACAAGGACAGAAGGAGGATGTCGAAAGAGCATTATGCAAGCACAACCAAGGATAATCCAAGTATCACTCAAAAGCAATTGCAAGAATGGGTTTCATTAGTAACTTATGGTTTGCTGCGTGTCCTAACCACTAAGGTTAGGCAGTAGCAGATAAATGGAACACACAACTGACATACTAGAACTATATACTCCATCCACTAGACTATATTCGCCTTGACTATTCACCAAACTCTGATTACATTTCTTATCTATGTTATCAACCAAGGCCCTGGATAGTGCATCATCTCCCTCACACTACAAAGAGAATGTAAACAACAAAGGGCGGAGCATAATAGGGGCAGGGAGGGGTTGAGGGCCCCCAAATGTTTGAGTCATTAATAGTGTATATGTGTATTTTAAGGAACTTTTGAGAAAATAACAACATATGTACATCAACAAAGAAAGAGTGTAGTGTTCTTTTTTCCTTACAATTATGTGAGGTATAAAAACAAAAACAAAAACTAAAGGAGGTAGCAAATGGTTATCCATTAAGCGGAGGGAATATTAGTTAACCTAGACGCTCTTGCAAGAACGCCCCATCTACCATATTTGTACAAATAGGCATTAATAGTGGTTTATTAATATATTTAAAATTAATTCCATATATACCTGATTTAGGAAGTTTTGTATATATATATATATATAATTTAGTTAAAATGGTGTATGTGCTTAAAGTTGTTAAAGTGAGAAGCAATAAAAATTAGACAAATGTTACATTATTTAATTAGTTGTTGGTCCGTGTACGATTTGTTGGTTTGTGTACGAGTTGTTGGAGGTTTTGGTTCGTGTACGAGCAATTGGTTCGCAATTTTTAGTAATCCAAGTTTCTTGTGTAGCATTTATTTGTTAACTCATATGTAACTTCTAAGAGCATCATTCAATTTGCGAATAAAATGTATATTTCTATTAATAGTCTTTTGTGAAGCAAAATTATGTATCATATGTATCAGCTATAAATGATGGCGTATCAAGTTTTTTTGTGGTTGTACATCAATTTTTATGTATAAGATTTAATTTCATGTATCTACTATTAATTAAATCACATGTTAATTAATAGATTCAATGGTTAAGATCACTTCTCATTTTAACAACTTTAAGCTACTACACTACAATAACCCTCCCCTACATATATATATATATATGTGTGTGTGTGTGTGTGTGTGTGTGTGTGTGTGTGTGTGTGCGCGCGCGCGTGTGTGTGCGTGCGCGTGCGCGTGCGTGCACGTTATTGTGGTGTACACCTTAAAGTAGTAAAGAATAGACCATTGGATAATGCTTGATGGGTCAAAATCAAATTAAGTAAGTTGACTGAATTGATTGTAATAACATAAAAAAGTAATGGCATGGTGTATCAAATTAATTAATGTGTTTAGTACTCTATTTATGCAAATAAATAAAAGATCAATGAGATTTCCTATACATCAAAATAAACATACGCAAATCACAAAATCTACTTTTCCTGTTATGATTTTCTATATTTTCCATATTATTATATGAAGTAAAGCACTTTCGACAGTTACGTGTTTCACCAAATAATACATGTTTCTATGCTTTGACTAATTTTGTTTTTATTTGGTTTTTTTCAAGGTTATACGCCTCACCCTTTGCGAGCCATGACGAGTCATGACGTTTTTAAGGCGTGACTTAAAACGGCATAAAATATAAAAATATTTATAAATTTATATATTTATATCATATTACAAATATATTGAGTTTACAAAAAGTGTCATAAATAAGGAATAAAGTCAAGAAACTATCTTTGCATGTAATCTTTTTCATTTCTATATAAAAATACGATTTTTATCGAAATTGAATTCAAAAAAGCCTCAACGCATCACGTTTTTTCACTCCTCATCTCACGTCAAGCCTTAAGCCCAAGCCTTGGTCTATTACGTGGCGTGAAGGTCACGTCTCGCGCCTTTGCGTGGCCTTTGCGAGCCTTTTAGAACCATGATTTATACTATATAATAAAGCATTTGAGACATTTTATTTATAAAAAGATTAAATTTTTCAGTCAATCCACAGGAATCGAACGGGTGAAAAGGAATATGCTAACCGTTGGACAACCATAGTTTTGTGTTAACTTATTACTAAACAATACATTTATTGGGGGACCCGACCCAACAAAAAAACGGGTCGTATTAAATGTTTTTGACCCGACCCC
>BQNB010014695.1:0-71453 GCA_026074375.1 Tanacetum coccineum | reverse complement strand
TTTTTCGTATCTTAATCATATAGATTGTCTTAAAACTAATATTAGTTTTCATTCATGTGTGTTTGCATGTGTTTGAATTACTTGATTTTGTATGTTCGCTTGCGTGTTTATGTAATATGTTAAAAACTATAAAATCTAAAGAGGTTTTTGATCCGTCCAAACCACACTTTAAAAAATATATATAATATATAATAAAATATAAAATATATATAGTAAGTGTAATCTGAAACACAATCAATGATACCGAGAAGTAGTATAGAGTGTTCCCGGGTCGTTTATCCCCAACGAGGCTGGACTGGAGAATCGATACAGTCGAAGATTTGAGTTGAAGGAGAGAATTGGATTGAGAGTGTGGAAAAGTCAAATTAGACAATAACAAACAAAAACGTTTAAGAAAATCTTAAAAATTACGAAATTAAGCTGAAAAACGGGAGCACGAATCCCGAACTAAGGGGGAAAAACCTAAAATCTTTAAAATTAACCCTACGAAGAAATTTTTACTTCTAAACTACTCTAGGGAACAAATAACGAAGAATGAAAAAGACTAGACCGAAAACGGAGTTCGTTTGACCCAAAAACGAGTCAAGACAAAAACCGCACCCGGACCCGTTCTTTAAAAAATGAAAAGTTGTAAAAATGACCCTACGAAAAGTTTTATATTTTTCCTACAAACTAGATGACTAAAGAAAATTTTCTAAAAAAGAAAAATATTTTTTTGATAATTTTTGTATTTTTTATGAATTTTTAAAACTTTTAACTAAATTAAATTGTAAAAAATATTAAATGACTTCGAAAAATTCTGAAATTTTTTCTAAAAATACTTTATACTATAAAAATCCTACGAAAAATAAAAAACACAAAGTTGGCTTATAAATAAGCCCTCAATAAGCTGTTAACAGCTTAATGGCTTATAAGGCAAAAAACACCTTAAATACCAAAGCCCTTGAGTCTTTAACGAAAAAGACCCAAGGGCGCAGCGGTATGTGTGTTATAAAAGGGGGATCGTATCGAGGGGTACCGGGTTCGAGTCTTGCTCACCCGGTTCCCTTGTCTTTCCCTCTTTTTTTTTTGGAAAAACTTTGTGAAGCAAAGTTGTTAAGCTCGTGGGGCTTAACAACTTTGTCAACTACAGCTTTTTATGAAAAGCTGTAAATAAGCTGAAAATTAGCTTATAAAAACGACAGTTTGCTTAAAAGGGCTTAAAAGCTAAAAAATGCTAAGTCTTTTTGGACACCTTGGACAAATAAGCTAGGCTTGGACTAAAATAAGCTAAAGGGGACTAAACTTATTCTAAATAAGCACTTAAGTGCTTAAAAGCTAAAACTAATAAGCTGTTAAAAAGCTTATGAGACAGAAACTAAATGCAAGCTTAATGGCTAAAAGGGCTTAAGTTTTGGACAAATAAGCTAGAAAATGAGAAATAAGCAAACAAAACTATCTACTTTATCAAAATAAGCTGCTAGGAATCAAAAGAGCTTATGACATAAGCTGAATAAGCCAAAATGAAAAATAAGCAACCCTTACACTAAACTAAGCTAAAAACAGTGAAAGGGCAAGTTGAGGCCTAAAAATAAGCTATCAACTAAGCTTCTTAAAGGCTGAAACTAAAGGGGCTTATATAAGAGCTTATAGGCTCTCAAGATAAGCCAAGAAATTGGGCTAAAGTACACTAAAAGCTTAAGCAAAGAGGGCTTAAAATCTCCCCTTTGCACCAGGGGAGATTAATGCTAATAACTAGGGGCTTATTTGACAGCTTTTTAAAAGCTGTCAAATAAGCTCAGAATTGAAAAATAAGCTTAAACAGCTTTTTAAACGCTGTCAAATAGCTCAAAATGGAAAAATAAGCTTAAACAGTTTAGTGCCCTAGCAAATGGACTTATGCTCAAATTTATGGACTGTCTGAAAAACCATTAAAATTGTTGAAATTTTACTTTTGAAAAAGGCTTTTCAGATTTAAACAATATTACACTTAAAAAACTTGGTTGGTTTTGACTTACAAGTCAAAGTGCCCAAGTGTGTTGAGCATCTTGTTTTGACACACTTAAAACACACGCTTTTTTGACCTTAACTCAAAATCCCAAGTGTTAACTAAATAAGCACTTTGTGTGTTTCTAAAACCACAGTTTCAAAGTTGGCTTGTGAAAAGCTTTGACAAAACAAATTTTAAACTTTAAAACTTTCAAAACAGCTTTAATACCAGCTTATAAAATCTTAAGCTAAAACTAGCTTGATGGACTTCACCCAAAGACAAAACCATTTTGACCCGTTTTGAATGTTATCCCAAACACCCCTTTATATTTCTCAAAATGGATTTTAATACTTTAAAAAAAAACTGTTTTGACTCACAATTCTTAAAGGGAATGGACAAATAAGCATTAAACACCTTAAATGAACAATAATAAGCAGGAAATAAGCACTCTAAAAAGCTAAAACAGAATAAGCTATAAAAATTTCAAAAATTGAGACTTAAAGGAGAGAATTGTAGTTACCTTTGTCCAAGCTTTTACAAGGACTTTTTGGACCCCTCAAGGGCTTTCAGCTACAAGCTCTGGCTTATAAATAAGCCAGTGAATAAGCCAATAAGCTCTTCCAACTTTAGCTTATCTTCCAAATGGCTTATTCTTGATTTTTTTCAAACAAAAACTTATAAAACTATTTAACTATGAAGAGTTTAAGTTTAATAAGCTTAATAAGCTTCTATAAGAGCTTATAGAAGCTTATTTAACATGTATAAAGGTAATTTAAGTCGTTTGATAATAAATTCTTAAAACGGGTACAAATCTCAAAAACTTCAACACTTAATTAATTGTTAAAAAAGTTACAAGGATCTTGCAATAAGCTATAAATAAGCTGAAAGAAACATAAAAGAGACTTAATTTAAAGAAAAATAAAAACTTCTACACTACTTACTAAAATCGGCTCACATAGCCTCTTATTTATACTAAATCCTAAACCTTCAAACTTGCAAAGTGTTTTTCTTCGGTGAAGAGCTCAAAGTTGGTGTAATCCTAAGCAATCCATAGTCCTTGTGCTTCTTTTAAAACCATCTTAGCCATTGATTCGGCTACTTTTATGGGAAATTGGGAGATTGCCAACATGGCAAGGGCTGAATTTTGGTGGGAAATATAGTGGAGGGGGGAATGTGCTTATCCATGGGGAGTGGAGAAGAAACGCGAGAACCCGTGAGTTCGTTGGGAATTGAAAATGGCGGGAAAAAAAGTTTATAAAGGTTGGGGGTGACAGGGCATGGGTTTGGGGTTTTGACAGCTTTGGTCCTCCAAAGTGATATGTTACTTTGCATCCATGGTCCTTGTGTTGTAAAACTTTTGGGGACTTGGCAAAACAAGCCCCCAAGAGTTATATCACCAATTGTACCACTCGTCCTTATGGCTATAAGTTAGGGGAGTTGGCAGCTTTGCCCCTTGGAGTACAACTTTGCCAATTTGGCAGCTTTCACCCTTCTCTTCTTTTTCTTCTTTTTTCTTCATTAAACAAGTTTAGGATTTGGCAATTTTAACCCTTAAACTTATTTTTCTTCACATGTTGACTTTTGTATTTGTCGGGGTTGATTTGGGTTGACTTTTTCAGGCTTGGGCTTGGACTTTGACTTTGTCTTTTCCTGCTTTTCCATTCCGAGTCCGGTTTTGTCGTTTTGGCTTCGTTTTTCGTCCTTTTCTTAGATATCCGTTCCTGCACAATACAATTAGCAAAACAAGCGTATATTTGGCATTTTAAGTCCGTTTTTTGTTATTTTAGCTCGTTTTTAAAGGTATCACCGTCTTGGAATTAAACTTGTAATTTGGTATCACCGTCTTCCTTAGTTTATACTCCTACCCCTCCTCAAGTATTTAAAATAGGAAAATGTTCAGATAAGATGTATTTGAAACATCATGAGAGACAAATTGAAGATATTTTGAATTACTTAGATGAACTCTATCTTCACCACATCGAGAAAATGGAGGAAGGACGTATTGATAGAAAGATCGTACGAAGGAATAGTGACAAACTATTAGTTTGTGAGTAATTTGAGAAAAGAATTTTCACTGGGATTAATACTATACTATAATTATATATTGAATAGTGCATTCGATTGAATCATGTGCAGAATAATAAACCTTTTGGCCCGAGCCGTCTCCAGAATTAAATTCAGAATAATTGTTTGTTGTTCTATTCACCCAAAGGGTAATGCAAGATGATCTTGATTACATTTGGTATATCTGAATTAAATTCTATAACGAGAATCTAAATAGTTAAACATATGGAATGAGTTAGGATCCATATCCTGGTTTACGGAAAAAAAAAAAAAAAATAATTGAACAAAGGGATGATTATAGCAATAGATAAAAATAACCATGCTAACAGAGAATGTTTATGAAACTTGATCTCAAACACTTCTTAGTTTTAAAAACGATGAGAGTGTTGCAGAATCGTATTCCGTCGTTAGTGTATGGGCTATCTGCATACTATCAACATTCCCAAGTGGGAGCTGTGGGGATTATATGAGTAGTTGGAATAGAAGCAATACAGCGCTAGAGGTGTGTGAGCCTATTGGGGGCACACCGTTAAACACAATAGAACACATTTATTTTACGTAATGACTTTAAGATTTACGTTTAGGGTGTAATGAATCTTTAACTAATAACATAACCATAAAGGACTAAAGTGACACAAACTTAAACATATGGGGACCTAAAGGTTGCCGACCCATATGTATACATGAGAGAAAGTTTGAGTCAGTTTGAAGTTTTATGGATAAGGAATGAAGAGGCTTTGAGATAAAGGTCAAAAGGAAGTATGATAATGATCAAAAAGTAACTTCCTAATCACTCTACAACTAGGGTTAGGTATCTATAAATACCCCAATACCCTAGGTCAGTTGAGATAGAAAAAAACCTCTAAATATTTTCGTTGCCTTCCCTCTCCCAAAACTCCACCGAAAATCAGCAGCCTAAAGGATTTGGTTTGCTTCCTGTTTTGATTTACGGTAAAGCCTACAAGAATTCAAAAGTGTGAATTTTGTCCACTTTAATAAGGATCGTGTATAGATCAGTAGGAAGGGGTGTTTAAACTAATCTCAGGGTGTACTCTGGTTACACTTAGTTAGGCTCGATTTGTTTGGTTTTTGGTATTCACACGAAATAGGTCAAGGCTATTACCGCGAATTCGGTAATATAGTTACTAAGGTTTTTAATCAGAGTTTTTGTGCAAGTACTGAGCTAAGCGACCACTTGGTGTTTGGGATTCGGAATCCAGACCTAGCATCTTGTGTGTATGATGACGGTTTGTGTGAAGCATTCATCAAGGTGGCTCACAATAGTCACTAGGTTTCACATTCTTGGATTCATATACTTCTGGTGTCACAAGGTATGTTCCTTATTAAATTCCATGTCCCATAAATGAGTTTTATATGTAGGTTGAGTTATGTGTACTAGACTAGATCTATCCGCTGCGTACTGTCGTTGAGGTTAAATTGTTTAACTTGATTGTTAAATTCCAACAACAAAGCCATAAAAAGTGCACACAATCAAGCCAATCAACGTGGCATGATGCATGCCCACTCTAAGAACATATATGATCACCTTACTTTTAAAAGTATGTGGCATTGTTCTAAAAGTATGTTAGCTTAAACGGGTTAGCTATGTATCTCTTAATTGTTTTGTCTGTGAGCATTTTAGCCATGATGTTAACTTATGAAAACTAATATTTAGCCTCGAGAAATGGGTACGACTTAAATATTAACACTTACATCAATTGTACGTTCTTTGGTTTCCTGGCTTCGTTTCCTTCCAGTAAACGTCACACATGAAAAACACTTGGTTGTTTATATGAATAAGTGGTGTAGTTTTATTTTCTAGAAGCTTGTGTGCTTAATCCCTTATGAGGAACAGAGAGATAGATAACAGCCACATCCTTAATGATATTAACCAACCCCACACATGGTGTGCGCTTGTCTCTTCACTAACCCTTTTGCCAACTACTGAACTTTGTTGTTAATGTTTTCTTATGTCCTAATACTTCAAGATGCTTTAAGTCCTCACAGTCACGCATGACATAAAGAAAAAATACATATACATTGACTACGGTTTCATGGTCATGTCTTGGACATAAGTGTTGTTTAAAAACACTTCAGCGAGCGAATTTGATTCCTGATGTTATACTTACCTAATACTCATATAGGTACAAGTTGTGTATTCATACCTAGGTCACTAAAGTCTATGCACACGATATCTATACTTCGCCTACATAGACTCGGGGACATGATGGTGTATCCCGATCTCATGATCTCTCATAATAACTATTTAAGTGAGATTGAATATCATAATTAGGATAACTACAACCACACAAATAGCTGTACCTCTTGTCGTATAGTTATTGGACATATATGTATACATGGAATCATGGATATGTGTATTCGGAAAGGATTTAGCAAGTTGTAAGGCTCCATCAAGCAAGTGGGTTATCAACTTGCATACCATATATTCGATCTCTTACAGATTCTATTAGATATGATCATATATGATCTCTTACAAGTTTGATTCTATTATATATGATTATATCATTTTAAAAAGCCTAAAAAGGTCATGTATTACATTCATTCAAACACACATAACATCCTCTCATAACTCATTATCTATAGCTTTGCATTCTATCTCTAAAGTATGCTCATATATACCATTACGATCAATACTGACTTGATCGTCGGAGGGGTTCCCCAGGCTCAGCCGGGGACCTCTCTAACAAGCTTTCTTTATCGTTGTAGCACTGTTATTGAAGACCCGAAAGTCAAGGTCAACCAAACGGCCACCTCATCACCGTGACGGCCATGTGGATTTTGGTGGCATCAAGTTCGCTTCCATCATCGTGCGTTTTTATTTACATATTTTTTTCATCTCAATTTTTTTTATGTGAATCTTCCATTGATATTCTCATTCTTTAACCTTGCAACTTTGATCTCTCATGTGAGTTGGTATTAATTTGTTTGATGAAAAAATGAGTGGCTAGGATTGGTTCATTGGATCTATGACAAATAATGGGTCTATGTTGATCTTAACTCATAGATATATTCCTATAGAAAGTTTGGACATTCTCATGCTCACAATATGCGCCTCTTTCGGTTACGAACTGATGATACCAAGGCAGTTTTCCTACTCCCTTTTATACAAACATGGATGTGATCATGTAATAATCTTGATATAATTGTGTTCTTACTTCTTAAGTTCTTTTTTTATATGACACGCTCCAAGTTTCATTTGATGTTTTATCTCTATTTGATAGGTTTGTCTCTTGACATGATACCAAGGCAAAATAATTTTTAAGTGTAGGTTTTGAATATTTTTAAATGATACATTTGATTGTCACACCTCAAACTAATTTTCTTGATTTTAATTATTTAATGGTTAATCTTTGGTCGTGCATGGTTGTAGGTGCTTACTACGGAGGTAATTTTGGTATCGAAATGTTTCTAGGACCGCGTGTAAAGTATACATAAGAGTACGGCAGTGCTGATATCGCACGAGCCACCGGTCCACATGCTGTCACTTAGGCTTTGATTTTGAATAATATGACTGTTTTGGAATCGTCTAAAGGAAAAAAAAACATGGTTGTTAAGATCCCGATCCTGATCTTAGGATCTTACGATTTTACGATATTGCAAAGCAAAAACGATCCGGATCCTACATAGGATCTTTGCAAGCTTAGGATCTTATAGGATTCCGATCCAGACCATAGGATCTTAAGATCTATTACGATCCGATCTTACTTTTCTCGAATCGGAAACTACAAAACTACAAAATTATGGATTAAGTTTTGTAGAATTAAAAAAACTACTACATGTTAATCTTCTTAAGCATTTTGTAATCATAATTTATGACTACGTTTTTACAAAACATTCATATAATTTTGTGTTAATGATATATAGTAATTTGTATATTTGCATAATATTACAAAGATTATTAAGAAAATGACATCATAGTAGGATCTTAAGATCCCGATCCGATCTTACGATCACGATTTTGCAAAGACGAAAACGATCCTAAGTAAAATCCCGATCTTGAAAACCTTGAAAAAAACACCCTACTAAATAGTAACATGAAAAAAGAGCGATATTTTTCGTTTGCGGGAGTTTTGAGCATATGATTAGCTGATACTATTGTCTCATGATATTTATGTGGTAAATAACTTTCAGAAGTTGCACATTCTATCATTCTTTAGCACACACTACAACAAAAAACGGTTATAGGGACTACAAATGTGGTCCCTATAAGCCCAGGAATTAGTCCCTAAAAGCTCAAGGGACCACGGGTAGTCCGTATATCTTTGGTGTCTTTTACTCGGACCCAAGACGGTGTAGGGACTACATTTTTTCTCTTCTAGGGACTACATATGTTGACTTGACTTTTTGACTTCTTGACTTTTTGACTTTTTGACCAACGGCAATTTTTAGTCACGTTGACTATTTGACCAAAGTAGTCACTAAAACTGTACCTATAGGGACTACAAGGGTATATTTATAGGGACCACATTATGATCTATAGGGACTACAAAGGGTAACCACAAGGGCCCCTATAGGGACTACATGTGGTGACTACATATAGTCCCTATAGGTGCCTCCATCTGATTCCACAAGGGCCACTATAGGGACTACATGTAGTGTCTGAATGTAGTCCCTAAAGGTGCCTGCACCTGATTTCGCAGCCTGCATTTGCACATTTTCCCAGGTCATTCCAACCTATTTCCGCAACCTGTTTTCCAGATTTTCAGTATTTCCATATTTAATGCAAACCAATTTAACACAAACAATAACTTAAACATAAATATCCCATTCGCTACAAGTGTTCGACATACAAATCCTACAAATCCCGGTTCGCTACAAGTGTTCAACGACTTAAACACTAACTTAATCATGTTCAACGACAATAAGACATAAATAGTTCAAAAGCATAGATTGTTTAACAAACCAGAAATCATAAGTACATCCCCGCCTAGCTACTCTCTTTCGGGGGCATCTTCGCGAGCATCAGTAACTTCAACAAACTGGCGTGGGTCGAGTGGGGCTGGTTGGGTCACTCGGATGTTGGCAGCGATCAACTGCTGGTAGAGAGCGGATAGCTGATCTTGACTCGCCGCAAACGCTCGAGCCCACGCCTCTTGAGAGAGTAGTGGTCCGGTAGCAACTTCATCACCAACAAATTGATGAGGGTCAAGTGGGGCTGGCTGGGTCACCGGGATATTGGCAGCGATCAACTGTTGGTACATACCAGATAGCTGATCTTGACTCGCCGTAAACGCTCTAGCCCACGCCTCTTGAGAGAGTAGTGGTCCGGTGGGGTGGGAATGAACGGAAGACGAGCTGGCCCCAGACGATAAGGGCAGCCTCCTACCGCGTCCCGGAAGAAAGCTCCGGCTCTCTCCTAAGACCCGGCTCACTATCTCTGCGTCCGTCAAACACGTCCCTTCTTGGCCTTCTTGCGCCTCTCTAATCGCTATCATCTCGTTCTGGAAAGTCACAAAACAACTTAATTAATTTTACAGAAATGAAAACCGACTTAGTTGACCTGTTTAAGCCTAAACGTGTACTAATAAGTTACTTTGTTGTTTTTATTACACGCGTTTCACCCATTTTGACCCATTTCATCCGTTTTAGCCTAAACGTGTAAATGTTTGTGCTAAAATAGGTGAAATTGGTCCAAATGGGTGAAACGGTTGTAACATAAACGACAAACTTAGTTATTAGTACATGTTTCACCCGTTTTGACCCATTTTACCCGTTTTAGCCTAAACGTGTAAATGGGTCAAACACCGTAGAAAATATATGTATCTACAGCCTATCTTGAGTTTTGACATCTTTTAATGCTTTATCTATGTCGGGCTAAAAAATGGGTTAAACACCATTAAATCAATTGCATTGCCCTGCAATCTTGTGATCTGATAAACATAAAATATAGCATGTTCGCCTATGAAAAAACACATAAGCCATAAGCTGACACACTTAGTTGTATTGTTATGTTTAGATTTGAATAAACCTTTTGTAGCTGCGTTAGGCTGTGAATAAACTTAGTTGTAGTTGGCTTATAGGAACGTTTAGCATGTAGAAGAAAATAATTATAAGCAACACCAGACCAATGTGTTTTTGTTAGGATTAGTGGTAGATAATCAAAGGCAAAAGTTCAGCAAACATCAACCAATATATCAGAACAAGGCAAAAAATGGAACAAGATCAGATAGGGAGTGTTTGGGAGCAAAACAATCTGGTATATTTATTTCAAAGTATGATATTGTGTTACAAAATGCTAGTTCTAATTATCCCTTTATAAGAGATTACAGCCGACATATAAGTTTCCTAATTCTGAAGTAACTACCAAAATGACCAAAATACCCTTAGTACTAAAATTACCAAAATAGCCTTAGGAGGTCAAAGTCAAATATCTAACAGTTTTAGCCATCTGATAACCAATACCCCAGTTTTAGCTCAGTTTTTACCAAACTCAGTGTTTACCCCCGTCTAAATGTATCTGTTTTTGTGCACTAAACTACAAGGGTTTATTATCTTTAAGAACCAGCGAGGCAAGCATGGGTGCATAGATCAATTGCTTCCGCAGCAATCCATCATACAAAGATTTTTGAGTTGAGGTGTAACTATAAACTACAAAAATGGTTTTTGTGATCATATATGGTTTCTGTGATCATAAACTACAAAAGCTGTCCAAATGTAATATCATATGAACTCTAAGGTGCCGTTTGGTCCCATTATGTAATAGCATATAAATTGATACACGTTTCACCCGTTTTGATCCGTTTCACCCGTTTTAGCCTAAACGTGTAAATGTTAGTCTAAAATGGGTGAAATGGGTCAAAACGGGTGAAATGTGTGTGTCGTTCCTATAAAGAATTACTTACGTATTTTGTTTTAGCAACCGGGCTGTTCCACTTTCCCGCTTTCGTATGCTTCTTCTTGAATTGCTCCACAAGATCAGGGAATGTACCAGTCTCCTCGTTATACTGAATACACATTTAATGAAGTATATAATAATAGTGAAACAAATTTAACGAGTATATCACACAAATATTAATCACGATTACCTCCTCAAATCTGCTTTGTGCATAGGACTTCGTCCCATGATTCGATGAGTAAACCTGTTTTGCTCGGTTCGACTTGTTTGCATTAGAACGCTTCTTCCATTTCTCTGAAGTCACCATATCACAGTATTTGTGCCAGTGATCTAATTCCACGTCTTCTGGAGGAAAGTCCCTGATTTTGATAGGCTCTATGTACCCATCTCGTCCTACAAACTCACGTTGGTGAAAGTTGTGCTTCCGACTTTTGTATCGTGCTTTGAACGAAAGTTTAATCCCTGCCTCAATATCTTTAGCACGCGGCCCTGTAAGATGCTCTGCCAAATCAAAGTAGTGCTGCAATTCATAAGAAATAGTTATGTATTATATGATGATTTATGTCAAGTAAGATTTAAGATTTAAGATTTAAGCTCGACCTTGAGTGTAGGCCATAGGGTTGTCTTGTACTTATCTGGTACATCCTCCCATGATTTGAAACAGAAAGGAACAACTCTTTCTATCTCGTTGCCGATTAAGCCCGTGAAATTGTGGTTGTTTTCGCCCACGGGTTTCACAGTCTTTTGATCGAGAACATCAAATTTGATTGGTAACTTCTTTTTTCCACCGAGCCTAATCAAAGGTGAACAATCACATGTTTTTTTGTAATATACAAATAATGTGGTTAGATTGTAAGAAATTATCTATCTTTACTCTTTTAACAGCTCACAAAACACTTATTGGATGTGATTTTTTTTTTTTATGTAAGTGGGAACGAGTATCCGTCTACTAGTTGGTTCTCCTGGAGCTTCAATGACTCCAATTTATTCTCCAGGATCTTCATCGACTCCAATTTATTCTCCCGGATCTTCAACGCCTCCACGCTATTCTCTAGGAGTTTCAATACCTCAAAGTTATTCTTCGGGATCTTCAAAAAATGCAGAGTGCTCAAACTGCAAGCACTTGCTTGATAAGATAACAGTACTCGAGGCAACGGTGGAAATGTATATGCATCCAGAACAACACATAGGTTAAATTAGCTGCTACTACTTCACGATGTTTTCAATGACATGATAAATTGATTTGGAGTAGTTTGTCATTTGGAATGTAATCCGTATGCTTTAAGTGTCTGTTTGTAAGTCTCGTATGATTATCGGTCTAATATGTTTAAGTGTCTGTTTGTAAGTCGCGTATGATTATCGGTCTAAGGCCTCGCTTGTGTTAATACAAGTGATATGTATAATATTTAACTAAATGAATGTTTGTTTTTGTGCTACTTGACGAATGTGCATCTTGAAAAAGTATACGGTATATCAGGTTCAACTATAGAACGGTAGTGCATATCGGACCGAACCGAGAAAACAGAGTGCTTTTTTGTATAGTTATTATTTATCATATATATAATTATAAATAATTGTAACATTTCGTATTTTCATGTCATTTACGACGTCATCTATTTTACTAATTATTTTTTTTCGTACGCGTTTACTTTTAATTTTATTAGTTAAGTTAAATCGCGTAAGCTATAAATTATCAATTAGCGTAAACGGACACCAAACGAATTAAAGTTTTCGTCAAGCGAGCAATATATTATTTTTACGAAAGTAATAATCAATTTTTTTATATTTTATTTTTATTGGTTACGTAAAATAATTACGTTTCGCAATTAAATACATTTAGGCATAACCGGAAGCACCAAAACTTTTCTACGCTTCAACGAATACCTATGATTATTACTAATACTCAAAATTTTATAAAACTTTACCTACATTCATCACTTGAGCCGAACCTTACACGAAATAAATAGACAAATACATACATTTTACAAAGTATACATTTTATTTACAAACTACAACTTATACATTATCAATATATACTTTCATTTCTCCTTTATTAATAACTAGCTAAACATTCCTCCTCATTTTCATGGGATAACTCCTTCTTTAGGGGACCAAGAGACCAAGTTAGTGAAGACTAACTTAGTCTTCCTTAAGACCCTCTTCCTTGTTTTGCTTTACATGTCTTTGACTAGCTTTTTATGCATATAAGGTCTTTAGCTAGTAACATACACACACACTTCTTATTATCAAGGTGAAAACACAAAAACTCCTCCCTTTTTCCCCCTCTTTGGCCACGGCAACACCAAGAACACCACCAAATCCATACCAAATTTTATTTAACACATTTACACACATTCCTACTATATATCTAAGATGTCCTAAGAAGATTTGAAGGCTTGGTTAAGTCTTTACAAGTGAGCAAGAAAAATGGAAGATTAGGGTTTAGATCATATTTCTCATCATCATTTATCACTATAAGGTTATCTATAAACCTTTATGTCTTTACTTTTATCATTTTTATGTGTTTACATGTTCTATATAACTAAATCACCATTTATGGTTTTATATTAGAATTGGTAAAACTCCATTGAAAGGCTAATTGATTTGCTTGCTTACAATTGATAACAACTATCCTATATATAAGATACAAAAGATCATTCTAGAATCATTACTATGGGCTTAGGCCCAATACAAATTAATGACTAATAAATATACTTTGAATGTTGACTTGACTTGAATATTGAATGTTGACCGTTGACTTTGAATGTTGACTTGATTTATACATGGTTAATACTTTGCCCTAGCCAAATTAAACAATACGAGATTGTTCATCGGTACTTTTATAAGTTTCATATCCATATCTTCAAAATAGCTCAATAGCGATATACAATATTTTATTTTTTATTTGTTGCACTAGTATAATATTTAAACATTTTGATGTAAGGCTGATTATGATTCGAAAACCAAATTAGACCAACAAAAACCGAACCGGAACAAAAACCAATTTGACCCAAATCACGAGACCGAAATGTTCGGCCCAAATGTTTATTCATGAAAAAAAACCATCTAGTTAATGTACTATAGATGATTCGTTAAAGTGTCTTAACTCGCATGAAACAAAAACTTAGACTCGTAGTAGTGGTGATCGAAAACTTTGAAATAAGCAATTCCGAATACCTACTTAGAATAACATCAAGGTTTTATGGTAGAAGGTTTAAAGCAATATTAGAACCGATGCAGGATAGATAAAAGATGTCTGAAACATTATCAATGCTAAATGATAAATGTCTGATTCCGCTAAGAAAACAACAAAATCTAATTTCAAAATTACTGGATACGGATAGGATTACATATATATCTTAATAAGATAACCCATAATAAACGAACAAAAATATGGTTTTGCTATCAACCATCATCTAGCACAAACCACAAGCACCAAGCCTTTGTGTTCATATTTATCATCGGCGTCTCATCTTAATCTCCGGGAACTTCAGAGGAGCAGGAAGAGTGGCCAACATTATGTTGTTTTCTCTCGTAAACTTGCAGCCAGATATTCAAAGTGAGGCCTCAATGCACCGGTGGTCATTCTAAGATCGTTAGTTATGCAAGAGAATTCTTGTTTTGAAGTCATCAACAAAGAGAGTAAGCACCAGAACATAGTTGATCAGAAGATCCCTTTTGTCGTCAGCGAGTCTTCCTCATACAGTGTTGGCAAACATGTCATTGAACTTTTGAGTCAATATGTTTGGCAATTTATGATGTTTAGCGGATGAAAAGCCAGAACGCTTATCTTTAAATTCAATGAGATGATTGATGTACGAGTATATGCATGCAAGGTTCTCCCTTTCCTTCTCATCCTACATCAGGAATTAGAGAAGTATAACTATCAAAGTCTAGTAACAGATGAATGAATGACAATTAGCATGATGCTGTTTCTAACAGGTAGCACATGTCTATTTTTATTGTATTTAATACACATGGGTCAAAAAAAGTTTGATCAAGGTGCATTTAACATTGAGAGGTGTTAGGTTGTTGGCAAGCATCCTATATTCTGATTGGGGCACAAATCTAGTTAAGGCTTCGGGGTCATGAGCTTAGTGCACTAATAAACGTTTTGGACTACTGAATGTGTTTCAGAGTATACTATTACTTCGATTTGTGGTCTACTTTTATACCGATACTATACCTATGATTTCACTCAACCACTTTGTGTTCGACTTTAGCATGTAATTTGGTCCTAGCGGTATAAAGATCAAAGGGGAAGCCGTGGCGGGATATAATTGAAGACGGATCTCTGTGTTTATCTATATTCGATGCAACTTTTAGATTCTTTTAAAAAACTTATGTCATCTTTCGGGTATTATGTAGCTGCTTTGTTTAATTAAATATGTACTTGAATGCTTTATCACTCTTTTAAAACATATGGGACCTAATGTATAAACTATGATATTTTGCTATGGCATCAAATGAAATCTTGTCTTAAACGTCCATTTATGGTCGTTTCCTATATCTTGATTGTTGTACTTTGACGTAGCACCCCATTGTTACCATTTCGCTGCTACCTGATTTTGGGGGTGTTACAATGTAAAGATACATAACTACTATACTATTATATAAATAACTTATGTTATTTACACAGTTATTAAACAAGTTATTTTTATTTCATCCAAACCAACCCTATTATCGTCCCATCTGATTCCAATATTAAGGATGCTTTTTCCTCTACAAATGTTCCAGACTATTTCCCAGCCACACCGGGGGAAAAACACTTTCTACCACCATCTTTCAAATGATTTTAGAAATAAGTATCTTTTTGGCCACACTAGTTTCTCTACCTTTTTCATGATGATTGTATATGGAAATCTTGAAGCATTTGATGCTATCTGATAATGAATTATATTATTCCTCACATTCAAGCTCCTATTGCTCCACCAACTGTTGTGTATCCATCTCTAGTGTTATCACTATCACCAATGTTTGATTCTCGAGATTTATTTCCTCCTAAGGAGATTCCACAACCTAAAGACATTGAGACTCTTGTTAAATCACCCATTCCATGATCTCCATCTTCATCAGTAGGATCTTCATCACCAGTTAGGTCCACTACACCACCACCAGACTATCCCTTTGATAAGTCTATCTTCGCAGAGTTAGATTACTCATTATGGATCATACCGCGACCACTGGGAAGTAAACCAGTCCTCGAGGAACCTAATGAGTCAGATGCTTGTAAAAGTATTCATCTCTGGAAATGATCATTGAGAATATCCAAGTTTGTCATTAAGGGTCTTTTGAACAAGATTCAAGAACTCAAAAACAACAAGGGAGAACTACCATATTAGATCTGTGTCATTTACAACATTCTAGAATCCAACCACTAGATGTATGGTATAAACAATGAAACTTGTCAAATTTTTTTATGTAAATTTATTATAGAACTAGTTTTTTATACAAAGGTTGATTAAGTTTATACCTCGTATTTGTTCATAATACCAATTGTGTATGTCGAGATTGTCTATCATGTATCATGTAGTATGATGACTCATATATTTATCCGAAATTACTATGATTCTTTTACCATCTGATTTTCTCAAACCTTTAAACACTAAGCCTCCTATTGGATATCCCACTCCATTATCTCCGTATCTATCTCTAGAAGTCTTCCAAAATTTCTATTGTATCTTGCAATGTATTACCAAAGAATGATCACAAGTCTTTACATTATACCTTAACTTATGATATGACTATATCATTTTTTGGATTCTTATCCTGTGTTGTCTTGATAGGTGCCTCCCAAGAGAACATCAACATCTACAGAACCATCTATGACTCAGGCTGCCATCTGGCAACTAGTTGCTGATAGTGTTGCTACTGCTCTAGAAGCACAAGCTGCTACTATGGCAAATACTGATAATCCCAATAGGAACACAAACCAAGAGAAACTCCTGTAGCAAAAAGGGGAAACTATAAAGAGTTCATAAGTTGTTAACCTTTCTACTTCAATGGTACAGAAGGAGCTGTCGGACTCATTTGTTGGTTTGAACAGACTGAATCAGTGTTTTCTCATAGCAACTGTGCCGAGGAAAACAAAGTAACATTTGCTACTGGTACTTTAACCGATGATGCCTTGTCTGGAGGAATGGCATTATGTTTCCCCAACCTATTGGGATCGAACAAGCCAACATGTTTCACCTGGACCGGAAAATTGAAACGGGCTCTTAACAATAAATATTGACCTCACGAACGAAGGAGAAGATGGAAGACGAATTTTACAACTTGGTTGTAAAAGGAAATGATCTTAAGACTTATATTAGAAGATTCCAGGAATTTGCAGTTTTATGCCCAAACTTCGGTGCCAAGTCTGAGACTCATGGAAGTCTTCATCGGGGGATTACCTAGAAGTATTGAAGGAAATGTTACTGCTTCGAAGCCTCAAACTTTAGAGGAAGCCATTACCATAACCTAGAGGTTGATGGAGCAGGTAGTAAAACACAATTATGCGCAAGAATTCCAGATAATAAACGAAAGTTGTTGATAGAAGAAAACACCACGAACAACAAATACTACCCCAAAATCACAACACCAATAACTACCAAGATAACCGCACAATACAACCTATAAACATGAAACACCATTCAAAAAGAATAGAAGGCAAGAAACCTTCAGGACTTATGCTGCCACCAATGGGTATACTGGAAATCGACCTTTTTGTGAAACGTAGACCCTGCATCACATAGGACCTTGCACTGTCAAGTGTCAGACCTGCAACAGGGTAGGTCATCCGACCAAGAACTGCAGAAACAAAAGACCATCTACTGGAAACAACCTACAACCAGTATCCATAACTTGTAATGCCTGTGGAGAGAAAGGGCATTATGCAAATCAATGCTCTAAAAGCACACAACAAAGGCTACTGGGAGGGCCTACTTTACTAAAGACAAGGATTTTCTTTGTTCACTTTCGGATTTGACCCTAGAACTTTTTTCCAACTACTTAACTCTCTTCTTTAAACAAGCAATCTCCTTTGCTTGAGCAGTCTTTGCTTTCTCCAAATCAAGAACCTTCTCTTGTAGACTGATACATAAAGTCATCAATTCAGTCAGTGGCAGTCTATCCTCACCACTTTGAGATGGATCATAGGAAGGGGTAGATACATGTTCCTCATTAGTAGCCTCATCAGGGATAGGATCTGTAGGACCACTGTCCTTCCTCTGTTTCCTTTTAGACTTTTTCTTTTGAGGCTTAGATGATGATGGTTGAGTAATAATGGGTGTGGAATGAGAATCAGTAAGAGCAGCTGAATCTTCACCCATATCTTCTGGAGCTTGAACCATCATTGTTTGGAAAAGAGGTGTGACCTTACCAGAAAATCCCTTTCCTTCCCTCTTCATGTTAGCAAACACCTTCTTGGTATGGGAAGGGGTAACATAAATCCCTTTATGTTTGGTCATTCCTTCAACTTGATTGTCTAGGAAGACTTGCACAAACCTTGGATACATAAGAAACTTAACCCCACCCTCAAAGTTCTTCATCATATTATCAAAAATATACTTGGAAAAGTTAAATTTTTGTAACAAGACAGATGATAGCAGATGCCATAGTGCTACTAAATTCATTCCAGGCTGTAGTTTTAGCACTAAGGCATTGCAGTATGGTATGGATAAGAAATTTCCATTGGGATGAAAAATAAGCTTTATAGAATGTAAGCTTTTGTGTGAGATTTTCATACCCCATGAGTGTCAGCTGTTCAAAAATTACATCATTTGGCAGACATTCAGTCCTTTCATCATCTTCTAACATAAGATCACTTCTTACACTCTTCTCAGTGATGATCACCTTCTTCCTATCTACTAGGGCTTGTATTTGGTGTTCCCCATTAACTATCTTAGCCTTAGCAGTTTCCCAGAACTGTTTAATGCATGATTCATATACTGTAGGATTAACCGTTAACGCATATTTGATAGAACTTGCATTCAGAAAATCAATAATGCCTTCAAACCCATTACTTTCTTCGGGTTTCTCCAAAAACGCAACCACATTGTGAGTTGCAGCAAACTTTAGGTTCGACATTGTGTTGGGTTTTGACGATTAATGATAAAATTGAGCTAGGGTTTATGATTAGAGAGTATATCAAAGTGTAAAATCGATTGAATGGGTGATTAAAACCCTTAATCGAAGTATTTATGAAATCACCTCAATAGCATTAACTTAAACTAGCATTACTAAGTTAAGCCTAACAGCATTAACTGGCCCAGCAGTAGCCGGCAGTAGTAAGTTATGCCTGGCAGCATTAACTTTCAACTAGCAGTAGTAAGTTTTGCCTAACAAAACATTAACTAACATGGCAGTAGTAAGTGTTTTGCCTAGCAACATTAACTTTGAGGTCACCAGCATTACTCCAATTTCTTTTACTTTTTTTTTTTTTTTTTTTTTTTTTTTTTTTTCTTTTTTTTATTTTTTTTTTTTTTTTTGTTCCAAAAAGCATTTCCATCATCAATTTTGATTCTCATAAGCTCTCTTTCTGTTTTTATTCTCCCCATATCACTCAATTCTTTTTCTCACTGAATCACTCTGTCTGTTTTTATGTCACACATCTCTCTTTCTGTTTTTCATTCTCACTATATTCTCTCAATTTGTGAGTCCCAAACTGAATAGATCTATGCAACCTATTAAGGATGATAGCCAAGATGTATAAATACAGTTTGACTATATAGAAACACTGACTATGAATACTATGTGTTAATGTGGAATCTTAACACAAGTACTAAGAAGAACAATGAAAAACTAAATAATAATTTCTATTAATCTGCTTTTGATGATTACAGATTACTAACTATGAGATATGATTTGTATGAGATGTATTGAGTTCGTGTCTCTAACTATGCCAAGAGGGATCCTTTTATAGACCAAGGATAAACCCTAACAGGCTTACAAAACGCGTAAAAGATAATACATATCTTTTCCTAAAATATCTCATACATATCTCTTAAACGGTACTAACTAATTTCTACTATCGGTACTAACTAACTGATCAGTACTTAACATTTTGTACTGTCAGTACTAACTATAACTATCAGTACTAACTATTACATTTTGTACTGTCAGTACTAACTATAACTATCAGTACCAACAATCCTCCCTTAAACATGAATGTTGAACTCTTTTAACTTCATGTTTCTTCAGATTTATCTTCTTTAGCTCATAGAGGATGTATCCAAACACTTTAACACTTCTTGATCTTTTTAAACACTATCCATCTTTAGCAGCAACTTTGTCTTCTCAGCAACACAGCAACATCTTTTCAGCAACAATCCAACTAAGTTGGCTTTGTAGTTTTTGGCAAACTACCAGCGATAAACGGATTTGATGTTCCTTTACCAGTAGCCGTTTACTCTAGGATAGTTAATCATTCATTTTAAAAAAACATGTGAGTTAATTCCATACAGTTTTTGGTAAACTGTCAACCTATTGAACGAATTGATTTGTCTTTACAAATACCGTTTGCTTTTGGACTAGTCAATGATTCATTGCCATAACATGTGCATTGATAAACCATTTAGTTTTTAGCAAACTATCAGTATCAACAGATTTGATTTGTTCTTTACCAAGAAATGTTTGTTTTTGGACTAGCCTTCTCTTTCTGTGAAGCTAAGGGTGAGTTGAGAAACCATTCAATTTTTGTAATTGTCAACAGAACGGATTTGAGAAGTCTTTACCAAAAGCCGTTTGCTTATGGACTAGCCGTTCTTATGCCTGCTAAGCATGGTGAAACTGTTGACCATTTTGTTGTGTGGTTTTGAAACCAACTCGATGATCATCCATCTCCATCAGAGTCTCTCTGGTTCTAACTCTGCAACTAGCTTCTTGACAAATATATTATATCTCTAATGCTATAGTAATGTCTTCTTTAGATTCAACTTTAATTCCAGCTATTTGACAACTGTACTTTCTTTCTCAAAGGATTCTTTTTCTATATATATAGCATAATGTGATGATAATCTGCACTATGTAATTAAAGTTTGTACCATTAAAGAACCATGTAACTTCCAACTTTACTCACATTCTAATCCTGTGTGAGGTCCAATAACTTATCTTCATATCTTGATTGAACATATTATCAAATCTCCCAAAGTACTCCTATCAAAATCCTTCAGGTATCTCTCTTGATATCTGTCCATCACCAGTTGATATACAACATTCAATTCATCTCTTCAAATATGGAAAGCACCCTCATCAGTAGTATCTAAGGTATCTTTTTTGTCCATTGCTTCTATTCTCACATTTTGGATTAATCTCTTCTAAGGGGTTTAACTTTATACAAAACTGATGGTTAGTTCCAAGATACTCACTTTTCCATTCTATAAGGGATACTTCTTGTCATAGTATTTCATTATCAATTCTTTTGTCCTACTTATGGAGGCTATTGTTAAACATAATCTCAGCTCATCATTCTCTTTCTCACTATCATCCTCAGAAGTGTTTTGTCTGAATCTTCTTTTCCTTGACTTCATCTTTTTCCTAGTACCAAGTTTTCTCTTTCTGGTACTTTCTTCTTCTTTACTTTCCTCCTTGACCATTTCATTCTTAGAGGAATCAATTCCTTTTTCATTCATCTTTTTTATCAGTCTTTCATCTTCAGCAGACCCAATAGAAATGAAATCTTCATCTGACCTCTTAATCTTTTCATACAGAGCTTGTATTTCCTCAAACTTCTTGGTTTTCAAATCAGAATGCTTGAAGTTTCCTACATGCTTCAAGTAGGTCATCATTTGATTTCTCAGTTGATTCTTTGTAGGTGGTCTGTTCCTGATAGCTTCTGATCTTTGTTGAGCAAGGGGGGGAAAATTTTTTTTTTATTTGAGCACAATTGTGTCATGAAGAATTTGCTCTTTCTCTATTGTTAAATGCTCTCTATCTTCTTCTAGAAGTTCTTCAGCAAGAAGTCTATCAGCCTCAATTCTTGCCTTTATGTCATCATAATTTCTTATGAGAGCTTCATTGGTAGCTTCTTCTTCAGCTAATCTTTTTCTTTCCTCTTCACCTTCCCACTCTTCTTGTACTTTCCTAGCCATTTCTTCATCACTGGCAAGCTGTTTAAACTTCTTCTTAGCTTCAGGAATACCATCAGATTCACTTTCAGATTCATCCTCCTCTTCTATTTTCTCTTCCTTTTGTTTTTGGATCAATCTTTGGAAGAGGCTTTTAATGTCAAAAGTGATCTTGTTGAAGTAGCATAGGTCTGTCGTTCTTTAATAATCCTTGAACTCATACACCTTTCTCATTCTCTCTTGAAACTACTTTGGCTTGACTCATGTTGAGAAGAACCTGAGCTATTGTTTCATCATCTCCAAATATTGTAGAAGTAGGTGGTTGAGTAGTTTGAGTAGCACTTCCTTCTTCAGTATGATCATCAATACCTTTACTTTGCTCATCAGTACCTTCAATTTTATCATTAGTACTTTTACTTTGCTCATCGGTACTATCTTTCTGCCTGTCGGTACTAACTTTGGATCCGTTAGTACTAACTATTGGTCTGTCAGTACTAACTTTCTCCTTGTCAGTATTAACTTTTTGTTGAGCAGTACTAAGTACATCTTCAGTACTAAGTGCATCTTCATCATTCTCCTTCTCTTCATCCACTACATCTCTTGTCCTCCCCACATCTTAAGCATCCTCAGTCTCTATATAATCCAATGTATCTTCAGGAATCTCATCAAATAGTGGATCTTTAAGGACTAAAGGTTCACCTTTGGCAAAATTTCTCCCCTGTTTGGATACAGACTCTCTGTGTACCCATTGTTTCTTTGAGGATCTCTTTCTTGCTAATCTTTTGAGTTCAAGTGAGACATCTTCATCCATGCTCTGTGGTGTTTGACTATAGGTGTAGCTTGCTTCTTGAGCTTTTTGATCCGTGCCTTTAATTGTTGTATTTCCTTGGCTTGATCTGAATATGTGAAAATTAAGAGAGACAAGTTCATAACACTTTGGAGTGTCATTTCACCCTCATTCCCTGAAAGGGATTTATCACTGGATGAATGACCTCCAAGATTCCCACCAGAACTTTTTTTGGAATAGAATCAGGAATGGTAGTAGAAGGTGAAGGTCTAGGGGATGGGTCAGTCTGTGGCTCAACAGGTACTTCACTAGTGTGAGTAGGAGATGGGTCAGTCTGTGGCACAAGAGGTACTTCACTAGTGTGAATAGGAGAGGGTGTAAGTTGTGCTTCAGATGGTCTTTCTGAAGGGGCACCCTCATCCTCAGTTGGTTGTACCAACATAGAAGCAAATAAAGGGGTGACTTTCCCGTGAAATGTTTTCTCTTTTTAACCATGGAAAGAAAAACTTTACTTGGCAAAAGCATTTACAGGAAAATGATCTAAAGGTACAAGTACATTAGTTGTTGTTTATCTAAAAAAGATGGAAATAAAAACGTCGGGTTACATTACAAAACTTCATCTTAGCATCTAAAGTCTAGCATACCATCAAAAATTAATTTAGAAAAATTATATTTCTGATTAGAGGTTAAACAAATGACTGCAGTGGCAATATTAGTAGGAATTTGATCCCAAGAGGTGCTATTTTGACTAATACATTGTTTCTTTGATGAACATAAAAATCCTACATGAGGGTGAACAACAACAGCATTTGTTCTAATGCTAACACTGTTTAAATCCCCTTCATATCCCATAGCTGTATAGATCAAGTAGCCTATTTATGCGTAGTGAGTCATATCCCATAGCATCATCAAAAAGAAGACTCACTTCTTATTGATGCCTCATAGATGGGACATAGGCTTGCCAGCTCACATTGGCAGTAATGTTGTGTGCCTAACATTGTTGATTATTTTGGACTTAGTAGACATCCAAAACTGTTCAACAAATGTAGTAGAAACAACTAGACTTACAGTGAGAGCATGGCGAATGGAACTGCGTGTAAGAAAATCAATGATCTCATGAAAATCGGCATTCCCTTCAGTCTTCTCTAGATATACGACCATATTGTGCTTAGGACATGATTCAAGAACAGCCATTGTATTTGAAAGAGTGATCGTCGTTGAGAGAGATATTAGGGCTTGTATATACGAAAGTATGTGAGAGTGATTACGTAAGGAACTGTGCAATTGAGATGGGTTTATATAGGTTTAGGAAACCTAATTTCAAGGAAACCGTTTCAATTTACACTTTACTCGTTTTTCGGCATTTCTCAAAATTCACGGGTCAAACTACCCGGAATACACATAACACAATAATACCTTCCAAAAGGTATTATTAAACACAATAAATCATAATTCATCACATATCTCATAAAATCATCACCGTCAACACGGTACAAAATCTAAATAAACTGACAAAAGTCAAATAGTCAAAGGACTACTAATGAAATATTCAGAACACAATAAGGGAAAAGGTTACATTTTACCCCCTTGAAAGAATTTCGTCCCCAAAACTCAACTACTAACATTACTAAACAAATGCGGGTACTTTAATTTCATCTGATCTTTACGTTCCTACGTGAATTCAGGACCACGTTTCGAATTCCACTAAACCTTGACGATGGCAATCCTACTACGCTTCAACTTTTTAAACTCTCTTTCTAAAATTTCCACAGGCTCTTCCACAAAATCCAACTTAGCATCAACTCGAATCTCGTCCAAAGGCACTTTCAGTGTTGGATCAGCCAAACACTTCTTAAGGTTCGACAAGTGGAACGTGTCATGAACACCATTCAATTCCTCAAACAATTCTAATCGATAGGCCACATGGCCTACTTTCTTAATAATCTCAAACGGTCCAACAAACCTAGGTGCTAACTTCCCTTTCTTCCCAAAGCGTACCACACCTTTCCAAGGCGATACTTTGAGCAAGACATAGTCACCTACACTAAACTCTAGAGGCTTCCTCCTCTTATCAGCATAACTTTTCTGACGATCACGGTAGCCTTAAGTATATCTTTAATCTGCGTGATCTTCTCAGTAGTCTCTTGCACTAACTCAGGTCCTATCAACTGACCTTCTCCAACCTCAGCCTACATAATTGGCGAACGACACTTTCTACCATACAATGCCTCAAACGGAGCACATCTCACACTAGAATGATAACTATTGTTATACGAAAACTCAACCAACGGAAGATGAACATCCCAACTTCCTTCGAAGTCCAGGACGCACGCTCTAAGCATGTCTTCCAAAGTCTGAATAGTACGCTCACTCTGACCATCGGTCTGAGGGTGATAAGCCGTACTCATGTCTAAACGAGTTCCTAATGCCTCTTGCATTGACTGCCAAAACCTTGATGTGAAACGACTATCACGATCCGATATAATCGAGATCGGCACACCATGTCTAGCAACTATCTCATTCAAATATAATCTAGCCAACCTTTCCATCTTATAATCCTTACGCATAGGTAGAAAATAAGTAGACTTAGTCAATCGGTCCATAATGACCCAGATTGTGTCATGCCCACTACTAGTCCTAGGCAACTTAGTCACAAAATCCATAGCTATATCCTTTTTCATTCCAGGCCACCAATACCTATCTCTCAAATCATAATACATCTTATCAGCCCCTGGGTGTACAGAGTACTTTGACTTATGGGATTCATCCATTATTAGGGTTCTCACCTCACCCTTCAAAGGTACCCATATTCGATCCAGGTAGTACAATGTTCCATCACTTCTCTGTTCTATCATCTCATCCAAACCTTTCTGCAATCCTGCAAACTCATCTACAACCTCCTTCTGAGCTGCCAGCATCTTATCTTTGATACCCAACTGAATGATCATATTCATAGCTCTAACTCTCTTAGGCTTTACTCTTTCCTTCCTACTTAGGGCATCAGCCACCACATTCGCCTTACCAGGATGGTAGCGAATTTCACAGTCATAATCACTAAACAACTCTATCCAGCGACGCTGTCGCATATTCAACTCTTTCTGACTAAAGATATGTTGAAGACTCTTATGATCCGTATAGATGACACTCTTTGTCCCATACAGATAGAATGCTCCAGATCTAAGTGTAAACACAACCGCACCCAACTCTAAATCATGGGTAGTATAATTCTTCTCATGAATTTTCAACTGCCTAGACGCATAGGCTATCACTTTACCTTTTTGCATTAACACACAGCCTAGTCCTATCCCGGACGCATCACAATATACCACAAAGTCTTCCGGTCCATCGAGGAGAGCTAGAACAGGCGCATTACACAACTTATCCTTCAAGGTCTAAAATGCCAATTCCTGTTCCTCACCCCAATTGAAAGTCTTATTCTTCTGAGTCAAGATAGTAAAAGACTTAGCTATCTTAGAGAAGTTCTCAATGAACCTACGGTAATACCCAGCCAATCCTAAGAACGGACAAAACCTCATGTCGATGGTGTTCTAGGGGGCTTTCCCAATTCTTAGACAGCTTCAACTTTTTATACTAGTCATCATGAATTCAATTTACCATTTATCACATGCCTAAGAAACTGCACTTCTCTTAGCCAGAATTCACACTTAGAAAACTTAGCATACAATTTCTTTTTTTGAGCAGTTCCAAGTCTAACGTTAAATGTTCTACATGCTCCTATTGAGTCTTAGAGTAGATTAAGATATCGTCTATAAACACTATCACAAACTTATCAAGAACGGCCTACAACTCTATTCATCAAATCCATAAATATTGATGGTGCATTAGCAGACCGAAAGGCATTACATTGAACTGCTATTAAATGTCCATAACGAAGTTCTCCAACGCAGTATTTGGTAGTCACCCATACACTCTCAGATATGGTATCCAACCTAAAGATTAATCTTCGAGAAAAACTGCGACCCTTCAGTTGATCAATAGATTCATCAATCTAGTAAGTGGATAACGATTCTAGCAGACAACTTGTTCAATTCTCTATAATCAATTCACATCCTAAAAGAACCATCGTTTTTCTTAACAAACAATACCGGCGCTCGCCAAGGCGACGAACTTGGTCGAATGAAACCTTTGTCTTGGAGTTCTTTGAGTTGTCCAGGCAACTCCTCCACTTCAGAAGGTGCCAAACGATATGGAGACTTTGCTACCGGCGTTGCTCCAGGGATTAACTCAGTCCGAAACTTAATTCCCTAATAGGCGGTAATCCAGATAGATCATCCGGGAATACCTCAGGAAAATCTCTAACCACAACAATCTCTTCTTGTTTCTTATCACTAGCCTTAACACTCATCAACAATCTCGCTTTCTCTTATGGTCTCTCTCCTACTACTCTAAGCACCTTGCCATCCGATAGTGGTATCCTCACTACCTTCTCATGGCAACTTATTTCAGCCTTATAATTAGACAACCAGTCCATACCTATAATCATATCAAAACTTCCATGCCCAAAAGGTATCAAATCGATGTCAAAGACATGACCCTCCGTTTCTATTTACACCCTTAACTAACCTTATCAATCTCTACTATCTGCCCGCTAGCTGCTCAATCTCATATCTGAAAACCTAAGACGCATTGGTATTTAAGCCTATCAGAGGTATAAAAGTAGTAGAAACAAAATTATAGTCGGCACCATATGTAACAACCGGCAATTTTCATAATTTTAAATGACTATTTTACCCTTTGACTTTTCGGGTCCGACTTGATTTTTTGACTTTTGATCTTTTATTGTCTCATAAAAACAATTATCGCGTAACCGGTAAAATTTTCAGAACATATTTTAAATAATAAATCATATTTATTATTTCATACCTCATGTACAAATTTATTTTTAACTTATTTGACTTGAAAACGAGAAGATGTATGTTATTCCTAAGTTGACTTATCAAAAATGACTTGCTAAATCACGTTTTCACGACTCAGAATCTAAAGCAATTTGATGTAAAACGATATTGCGGACAACTTTTCAGTTTTACCCGAGATCCAAAAACAAGCAAAAAATGACTGAAATACCCTGACAAAATTTTGAAAGCCGCACGCAACGCGTACTGACACAAAAATAAATAAATTTTTATTTAATTATCACTTTTTATAAAATAAAAATATTTAATAAATTATTTAACATTTTATTTCAAGAACGTTTATTGAAAACGCGAAGATTTAAGTTAAAGTTTATTTAAACGGTTACGATAAAGTATAATTCCGTGATACACAAATAAATTATAAACATTTTAAATAAATGTTAGAAAACATTTATGCAATAATAGTCGAGTGAATACTCAATTTCATGGAAAAATTATTTGGAACGCAATGGCGCAAGTTTCATGTTTTGAATCGTCCATTAAGTGGCTTAAACGAGTCCCGAACCATCATCTCACCAAAATTTCACTTTTAGTCCCTATGAAAATATTTATAATTTCAACCCTAAACAATGATGAGCTTGCCATTTTTTTATAAACTTTATAGTATAAATATATAAAGTTTTAGGGTTTCACTTCATTTATATGATAACCCTAGCCACTCCATCTCCCCTCCTCCATCTATCTGGCGCCGCTCTGGCGGGTTTCCGGCCACCAACCACCTCTACGCCACCAACCACCACGATCACCCCACCTGCATCACCACATCACCATGGTTATCCCCGCCTCCATCTTCATCACCCCCGCTGCCACACCGACACCATATCATCACCTCACCACCGCTGCCCCACCACTTCCACCAGCCACTCATCATCACCATCCCCAACGCCACACCACCATCATTTTCGTCGACGCGGGGGGCATCTACTCCCCTCATCATCGCGACACAGCCAACACTGAGGGGCCACCCACCTTAGGGGTCTCCCTCATCTCACCGCCACCGCGGCTGCACCACAGCGAGTGCGTTTAGCTATAGTAACACCCAAAGGGTGTGTTTGTTTATGTAGTTAACACCACATACAATGGTTTGGTTTCGCAACACCACTAGGGTGTTTGGTTTTTCTTAAAACACTCGTATAGGGTGCGTTTGGTTTTATAAAATGACCACAAGGGTGCGTTTGGATCTGGGTTCACCTTCATAGGGTGCGTTTGGTGGTGCAGAAAAGCACTAAGGGTGCGTTTGGTTGTGTAGGAACGCACTAAGGGTGCGTTTGGTTGTGCAGGAACGCACTAAGGGTGCGTTTGGTTGTGCAGAATCGCAATAAGGGTGCGTTTAGTTGTGCAGAAACGCAATAAGGGTGCGTTTGGTTTAGCGGCAGCCACATAAGGGTGCGTTTGGGTTGACAGAAAGCACACGGGTGCCTTGTTTTAGCAAAACTCATAGGCGTGTACGATGGTATAATCGACTAATAAATCATATTACAATATTTAGAAATAAAACCGAATCTAAATGGTGGTTTTAATGGTTAAATAAAATGTGTTATTGATTGATTTTTGTGGGTGTCTGGTTTTGATTTTAACAACCATTAAGGTGTGTTTAGTTTTGCTTAGTTTTATTACTTGTTGGTCTCGTCTAGACATATATTGAAACACGGGTATTTTGCAACACAGATTGACTGAAAAGTAAAAAACATTGAGTTTTGTAAAAATAGGAAACATCTTATAAACGAATAGATCATGCCGAAATTTCTATAAATTTCTATACTTAGTAATTTTTACTATACTTTCTAATATTTTAAAAACCCGATAAAAGGGTGAAGTTATATAGTCTTTAAGCTTATTAATTCGTAATTATACGATAAGGGTAACCCAATGGTTAAACGAAAACTATACTTTTACAAACGAGACAACTATTTTAACTAAAACCCGTCAAGGAAACAATATACTAAATTATAGAATATTATTTTATAATTCCCGACTAGAAGATAAAATCATAACTTTTGTAAAGACTTTAAAAACATCGTTTATATGATTCGTAACTTTAAAACATGCGTTTACTGTTATACGAGAACTGTTATTAATTAAAGTGGTGATTTCCGAACACGTGTCGAAATATTTTGTTCAACTATTTTCTCATGTTTCTTATATAATACTTGCAAAGTATTATATACCCCGATTATTGTTGGGAAATACAAGTCAAAAGGTCAAAGTTCTGCCACGAAAAAGTCAAAGTACTGCTAAATGAAAGATCAAAGTACTGCTAAGTAGAAAGTCAAGGTACTGCCAGTCAAAGATCGAAGTACTGCCGTGGATATAGGAACTATAAAGTTTAATAAACTGGTTGTTTTAGCATTTAAGCTTGTAACAATTTTAGTGATAAGTATCAATTAAGTGTTTATGATATACAGAGGACTTACATCTACTAGAGTTATCCATATGTTATAAAGGATTCAAGGAAAGATATCTAGAATATAGAAACAAACATAGAAAAACACGAGTTAAATTTATTAGTATTGTATTAGGATCTGCAATTTAGGCAGATTCAATAAGTTTATAAAAGAAATCGTTTGATAGAAACTATTGTGGTGTTCATCTTAAGTACTTACGCCAAAATAGATTCCGCATAGTTGACATATATCCAGTGTTTCATTAAGGAATATCGATCCTACAAGTGTATCAGAGCTAGTGAAGAGACTCTGATCTTGCAAGAACTTTAATCAATCGAATATCTTTCTAAAACTCAATAAAAGTTGTCTGAAACAGAACCTATCCCTCCTACCGATCTTCCCGTTACTGCACTTAGAATCCTCTAATCAGAAAGTGAATATGACCTATGATCCATGAAGATGCGACAGTAAAATCGCTAATCACTGATCACATACTATGTGGGACATCATCACAAATGGGAAACCAAACCACAACTGATCCTTACATCTCCCTCAGTGTCTGCACAAAGACTTCACTTGCTTGCAAACGCAAGAAGAAAACAATGAGAAGCCCGTAATATACCTGCTTTCTGCCATACCTGATAACACTTCTCATTTTCATGATGCAAGTAGATGTAAGATCATTATGGAAAGCATAAAAGCAAGATTTGGAGGAACGAAGCAACAAAGAAGATGCAAACGAAACTTTGAAACAACAATTTAGACATTACTATTGATCTAGGGTAAGAACTAGATTATCAGCAAATACGAAAGGTTTCACATATTCTTAGCATGCTTGAATTACATGACTGCTATGGTGTCCATTGTAGATGCAAATTTTGAAGTTCTAAGAAGTCAACATCTTGTGTTGGCCATGTAGTGGCTAACCATGATTTCGGGGACAACCTGGATTAGACGAGTTAGACTTTGATGATCTCTACAACAACTTAAAGGTGTATGAGCATGAATTGAAGGGTGTCTCAAATTCAAACTCTCAAAACATTGCTTTTCTGTCCACAGAAGTCAAGGGCAGTACTTTGAAACAAAGTACTGCTGAACCAGCACATATCCCAAAAGGATATACTCAAGCTATCTCGAGCAAGGTGCCAACTGCTCCCAACTGTGTTTCTCACTCAGATGAAATCATATGTTCCTTCTTTGCTCAACAAGCATCTATGCCCACAACTCATGATGATGAAGACCTGCTGCAAATTGATGAAGATGCTATGGAAGAAATTGACATTCGATGGCAAGTGGCTATGATAACAGCAAGGATAAGGAAGTTTATGAGGAAGACAGGAAGATCCATTGACCTCAAGCCAAAGAAAAGGGATTAACCTTGATAAGTCACAAATATTGAATGCTTTAAAAACTGTCAAAAGTTAGGTTCATTATGCTAGAGAGGTGTAGATATCGCAAAATACCAATGAAAGCAGAGCAAACGGTTCGTAAATGGACAAAGAGGAATGAGGCGATTTGACGATTCAAACTCAAAAGCCTTGTGGCAACAGACAACAATGAGAAATATTGATTGGACCAAGGAAAGTGATGCTGAACCAGTGGACATAACTATGATGGCACTAGACTGGAGTTGAACAAGAGATTGGAGCATTAGAAGTTTGAGCAGAGCACATGCACTTTGGACAAGGATGGACTTGATGGAATTTGACCTTGGAGGCAACAGAGCTGATGAAGCACCATTATCACTAGCTTTGATGCTATTACAAACTCAAGGTACCTTAACTGTTCAAATGTATAAATCATATAAAAAGTTGCTTGAAAGCTATCAAACTGAAAGAGATAATTTTCAAAGAGCTAGGACTGAAATTCTAGGATATCAAATGAGCTTAGAGTCATTAGAGGTCATGCTTAAAACACATGAAAAGAATGAATATGCATGGGGTGATAAGTATGAACAAATGGAATATGACTTAAAGATAAGAGATTTGAAACTAGAAGAAAAACAAAAGGAATTAGATCAAGCCTTAAAAGAACGAGATGATTTCAAAGTAAAACTTGAGAAATGGACAAATGCTTCTGTACTTCAAAACGAAGTCCTAAACAAAAAACAAAGATAAGTGTCCTGATAAGTCATGTATAGTTTTTGGGATTGAGTCTAGAAATAGTATGGAAAGTGACATTTCATCTGGGATGAAACTTTGACCTGATTCTGCGTATGAAAATTTCAAAAGAGAAAAGGCCTACAAAGCAGTACCTCCACCTACAGGTACAATTATTCCACCTAGGGCAAATGTCTCCTTTACAGGGATAGATGAACTAGCCATTAGGAATAAAGTTGTTAATCAAGAGAAAACAAAATCTAGTCAATCAGCAATTTGAAAGCAAATAAAGTCAAATTGTAAGATTGGGTTTGAAATGTGAAGATGAGAGAGACTGATGTTTCAGAAAGGACAAATGACACCTGCTTTACCTCAGAGAAGATAGTGAAACATCTTTTGAAAACAGGTCACCAAACAGTCAAAACAGTGTTGGTCAAGAATCTAGGACAAAGGGGGGGAAAAAAAAAAAAACAAAACTTGGGACAAAGGGGGTAATTATGTTTTGGTATGTCAGTCCTAAATCATATTATTAAGGAAGCAAACTACATGAAAAGAACCTCAAACACCACCCAAACTCATAATAAAACCAAAGGAACACCGTTCAAGGGAAAACAAGACCAGATTGGAACAACATCCAAAGATGAACCATAGTAATTTCGCAAGAAACTCTAGGCACCCTCACCAAAGGAGATCCTTTATTCCATCAGCAGTACTTACAAGGGATGGGTTGATAAGTACTCTGCTGGACACCAATAACAACAAACAGTACCATCAAAAAGTACTGCTTAAATGTGACTTTTCAAGTACTGCTAGATCTAAGAGTACCACAATCATGCAGTACTTTCACGAAGTACGGATGGAAGATTATTATCTAATGGAATTGATATTAAGAAGACCTATAATCTCAATTTACTCACCATCAAGGTCTTCTACCACAAGGACTCCTCATAGACCACAAAGACCCAAGAAAATTGTTAAATCTATCTGGGTAAAGAAAGGAAGTACTATTGGATCCCAAGCAGTACTTCCACAAACTGTCAAAAAGAGTGCAATGATAAATCCAAAACAAACATGGAGACCAAAAGGGAACTATCTAGATTCTGTGAATAGGGATAATGGATCTACACACTCAAGGCAATTTGAGTATGTAACTCCATTAGGGGTATCCAAGTCAGTTATGACTTGGGTCCCTAAAAGAGTCTAATTCTTTGAAAATTGAGTTGTACAGAGGCACTCCAGAAGAAGATCACCAGACTAAGCTATACATTGACAGTGGATTGCATGGAAGTATGACAGGAGACAAGGACAAGCTGTCTGATTTTAAAGAGTTCAAAGGTGGTTATGTGGCTTTTGGAAATGACTCTAAAGGAGGAAGAATCTCAGGAAAAGGAACCATCAAGACATCTTGCCTAGATTTTGAGAAAGTCAGCTATGTGGAGGAGCTTAAGTTCAATCTCCTCTCTGTTTCTCAAATCTGTGATAAGAAGCACAATGTCCTCTTCACTGACAAGGAGTGTCTTATCTTATCTCCAAAGTTTAAGTTTGTTGATGAAGACCTGGTGATACTTCGAGCTCCTAGAAAGAATGATGTATACAGCCTGGATCTAAAGAATATTATTCCCTCTGGAGGAATAACTTGTTTGGTTGCAAAGGCAACAAAGGATGAAGCTGTCTTATGGCACAGAAGATTGGGGCATGTCAACTTCAAGAACATTAACAAGTTAGTTAAAGGCAATCTGGTTAGAGGTTTACCTTCCAAGACATTCAAGCTTGATCATTCATGTCTCGCATGTAGAAAGGGTAAACAGCACAGGGCTTCTTGCAAGAAGATTGAAGAAAGAACCATCAGAGAACCTCTTGAATTGCTCCATATGGATCTGTTTGATTCGGGCAACTGGTGCAAACACTTCATCATAATCCACACCTTCTTCTTGTCTGTACCCTTGTGCAACTAGGCGTGCCTTGTTCTTGATAATAGTACCCCGTTCATCTCTCTTGTTTCTAAAAACCCATTTAGTTCCAATCACCCTTTTGCCTTCTGGTAGGTCACATAACACCCATACCTCTTGTAGCTTGAATTGAAGCAGTTCTTCTTGCATCGCTTCAACCCAACTTTCATCTGCCTAAGGGCCTTGAGAGACTTTCTTGGGGTTCCTCTTGAGATACAGAAACCAATCAAAACAGCATGTTTGCTGATCTTTGTGGTTAGTTCTATTTTGCTTGTATATGAAAGACAGCAATGCTTGATGTTGATTTGAAGTACTGTCTTGAAGCTTTCTTCTTGTTTGAACCCCAGCAGTACTTTTGCCAATGATTTGGCTTGGAGGTGATTTATGAATTCTAAGTGTGGAGTAGAGGGAAAATCATGGTGGGATCCAAGTTGTTGTAGTCAGGCTACACCGCCTTCTCAGCATCAAAAGAGTTTGTAGAGAAAACCACCATATGTTGGAGTATCATCTGCAGAATCTGTAAGGTGTATGCCAGTTACTTTGAGGAGGTGTATTTGCAGTCTTAGATTGAAGTACTGTCAACATGTTCTTTTCCCTTGGCAATAATATTCTCCTCTTTTCCCTCTTCAAAAGCAATCCTTTGATCATCATTATGATCTTTGGCAAGAGATTCTTGATGCATCAAACTTACAAGCTCATCATGTAAAGCTTGATCTTCAGAGGACAATGTAACTTCTTTTGCAGCAGTACGTTCCTCTGGAGGCATAGACTGAGTGGTATGAACAATTGAATTGTGGTCATCCATATCTTCTACATCTCACAAAATATTCGACTTGTTCTTTAGAATCGGCTAGTTTTCTTTCCTTACAGGAATGTATGGATTTCAGTGTTCATGAAGTTAAATCCATAATCAAGTAGTTGATTTTGCATCCAAAGTACCTGAGCACAACAACTTGCAGCTGCTACATATTCTGCTTCTGTAGAGGAGATAGCCACAATTGTTTGTTTCTTGCATTGCCAAGAGACCAGTCTTCTTCCAAGATATTGACATCCTCCTGAAGTTGATCTTCTATCATGGTTGTCCCCAGCATAGTCACTATCGGAAAAAGCTTCTAAGTGAAAAGGTCTCATGAAACTGATGTTGGGAGATCTTCCCATCAAAATTTCATAGGGAGTCTTCATTTGAGGTTTAGTCACCAAAACTCTATTAAGCACATAGCAGGCAGTATTGACTGCTTCAGCCCAAAATTGAATAGGTAAAAGAGAGTCTGCTAACATAGTTCTAGCAGCTTCAATGAGAGTCCTATTCTTTCTTTCTGCAACACCATTTTGCTGAGGAGTCCTTGCAATGCTATATTCTCTCTTGATTCCTTTCTTGGCACAAAACTCATTCATAAGTTGATTCTTGAACTCTGTTCCATTGTCACACCTGATGGTCTTCACTTTATGTCTTAGCCTGTTTTCCAAACCCACAATCAAATCATGAAGCATATCATATGTTTCATCCTTGTAGGCCAAGAAAAACACCCAACTGAATTTGCTGCAATCATCAGTGACCACCAAGCAGTACTTCTTCCTATTTACACTCTCCACTGAAACAGGTCCAAACAAATCCATATGTAGCAATTCAAGAGGTTCTCTGACAGTTCTTTCTTCAATCTTCTTGCAAGATGCCCTGTGCTGTTTACCCTTTCTACATGCCAAACATGAGTGATCAAGCTTGAATGTCTTTGAAGGTAAACCCCTAACCAGATTGCCTTTAACCAACTTGTTGATATTTTTGAAGTTGACATGCCCCAGTCTTCTGTGCCATAGGACAGCTTCATCCTCTGTTGCCTTTGCAACCAAACAAGTGATTCCACCAGAAGGAATAATGTTCTTTAGATCCAGGCTGTAGACATCATTCTTTCTAGGAGCTCTAAGAATTACCAGATCTTCATCAACAAACTTGAACTTTGGAGATAGGATAAGACATTCTTTATCTGTGAAGAGAACATTGTGCTTCTTATCACAGATTTGAGAAACAGATAAGAGATTAAACTTGAGCTCTTCCACATAGCTAACTTTCTCAAAATCTAAGCATGATGTCTTAATGGTTCCTTTTCCTGAGATTCTTCCACCTTTAGAGTCATTTCCAAAGGCCACATAACCACCTTTGAACTCTTTAAAATCAGACAACTTGTCCTTGTCTCCTGTCATACTTCCAGAGCATCCACTGTCAATGATAGCATAGTCCTTGAGATCTTCTTCTGGATTGCCCTGTACAAACAATTTCAGAGAATTAGACTCTTTTAGGGACCCAAGTCATAACTGACTTGGATACCCCTAATGGAGTTACATACTCAAATTGCTTGAGTGTGTAAGATCCATTACCCCTATTCACAGAATCTAGATAGTTCCCTTTTGGTTTCCATGTTTGTTTTGGACTTATCATTGCACTCTTTTTGACAGTTTGTGGAAGTACTGCTTGGGATCCAACAGTACTTCCTTTCTTTACCCAGATCGATTTAACAATTTTCTTGGGTCTTTGTGGTCTATGAGGAGTCCTTGTGGTAGAAGACCTCGATGATGGTGAGTAACTTGAGATTCTAGGTCTTCTATTATCCATCCTTGGATAATAACTTCCATCAGTACTTCGTGAAAGTACTGCCTGTGGTACTCTAGATCTAGCAGTACCTTGATAAGTCACATTAGCAGTACTTTTTGAAGGTACTGTTTGTGTCATTTTTGGTCTAGCAGTACTTATCAACCCATCCCTTGTAAGTACTGCTGATGGAATAAAGGATCTCCTTTGGTGAGGGTACCTAGAGTTTCTTGAGAAATTACTATGGTTCACTCTTTGGATGTTGTTCCAAACTGGTCTTGTTTCCCTTGAACCCTGTGTTCCCTTAGGTTTATGAGTTTGGGTTTGTTTGAAGGTTCTTTCATGTAGATTACAGTCCTTGATTAGGTGATTAGGACTGTAACATACAAAACATAATTTACCCCCTTTGTTCCCAAGTCCCTTTGTCCTAGATTCTTGACCAACACTGTTTTGACTGTTTGGTGACCTGTTTTCAAAAGATGTTTCACTATTCTCTGAGTTAAAAGCAGTTTCCTTTTGACTTTCTGAAACATCAGTCTCTTCATCATCACTATCAACCCAATCTTCAATTATGACTTTATTTCTATCAATTTCTGGTTGACTAGACTTTGTTTTCTCTTGATTATTGACCTTATTCCTAATAGCTAGTTCATCTATCCCTGTAAAGGAGACATTTGCCCTAGGTGGAATAATTGTACCTGTGGGTGGAGGTACTGCTTTGTATGCCTTTTCTCTTTTGAAATTTTCATACAAAGGATCAGTCAAAGTTTCATCCCCAGATGAATTGTCACTTTCCATACTACTACTAGACTCAATCCCAAATCCTATACATGACTTATCAGACAAATATCTTTGTTTGTTTAGGACTTCATTTTGAAGTACAGAAGCATTTGTCCATTTTTCAAGTTTTACTTTGAAATCATCTCTTTCTTTTAAGGCTTGATCTAGTTCCTTTTGTTTTTCTTCTAGTTTCAAATCCCTTATCTTTAAGTCATATTCCATCTGTTCATACTTATCACCCCATGCATATTCATTCTTTTCATGTGTTTTAAGTATGACTTCTAATGACTCTAAGCTCATTTGATATCCTAGAATTTCAGACCTAGCCTTTTGAAAATTATCTCTTTCTTTTTGATAGTTTTCAAGCAACAGTTTATAAGATTTACTACATTTGGAACAGTAAGGTACCTCTGAGTTTGTAGCCATCAAGGCTAGAGACACTGGTACATCATCAGCTGTGTTGCTCCAGTCAAAATCACCAAGTCCATCTTGTCCAAAGTGCATAGGTTCTGAATCAATCTCCATGCTCCAATCATCTTCATCCACTCCAGTTAGTGCCATCATAGCAAAAGTCACTGGTTCAGCATCAAATTCCTTGGTCCAATCAATATCTTCATTGTTGTCTGTTGCCACCAAGGCTTTTGAGTTTGAATCTTCAATAGCCACAATCTTCTTTTCCTGACGACCATTTGCTCTGTTTTCCTGATACTTGGCAAATCTGCACTCCCTAGCAAAATGACCCAACTTTTGACAATTAAAACATTCAATCTTTGATTTGTCAAAAGTGATCCCATTCTTTGGCTTGAGGTCAATGGGTCTTCCTGTTTTCCTCATAAACTTCCTTATCCTTGCAGTTATCATAGCCACCTGCCATCTAATATCAATTTCTTCCATAGCATCTTCATCAATTTGCAGCAGGTCTTCATCATCATGAGTTGTAGGCATGGATGCTTGTTGAGAAAAGAAAGAACATATGATTTCATCTGAGTGGGAAGCATAGTTAGGAGCAGTGTGCACCTTGCTTGAGGCAGCCTGAGTATATCCTTTTGGGATATTTGCTGGGTCAGCAGTACTTTGTTTCAAAGTACTGCCCTTGACTTCTGTGGACATAAAGGCAATGTTTTGTGAACTTGAGTTTGAAACACCCTTCAATTCATGCTCATACACCTTCAAGTTGTTGTAGAGATCATCAAACTCCAATTCATCCAATCCAGGTTATCCACGAATCATTGTAGCAACTACATGCCACACAGATGGTAGGCTTCTTAGAAACTTCAAATTAGCATCTTCTTGTGATACTTTAGCATCATATAATTCAAGCATGCTAAGAATATGCTGAAACCTTTCGTATGCTGAATCTAGTTCTTCCCTAGATCCTATAGTAAACGTCTTGAATTGTTGTTTCAAAAGATTCTTTTGCATCTTCTTTGATGCTTCGTTTCCTCCAAATCTTGCTTTTATGGCTAACCATAAAGTTCTTGCATCTATAGCATCATGAAAACTGAGAAGATGTCTATCTGGAATAGCAGAAAGCAGTATATTAAGAGCTTTCTCATTGTTTCTTCTTACGTTAGCAGCAAGCGAAGTCTTTGGTGCAGACACTGATGGAGATGCAGGATCAGTTGTGGCTTGGTTTCCATTGGTAATTATATCTCATAGTATATGATCAGTGATAGCAATATACTGTCGCATCTTCATGGACCATAGGTCATATTTACCTTTCTTAACTATTGGGATTCTTAATGCAGTAACTGACGAGGTGGGAGGAATTGGTTCAAGTTCAGACATCTTTTTGGAGTTTTTAACGATGAATGTTTAAAAGTTCTTCTAGATTAGAGTCTCTACACAGACTCTGTTACCACTTGTAGGATCGTTATACCTTAGTATAATAAGCCTTTAACCTGTAAAGGATGTTACCTCTTTGAATAAATCCAAGTTAGTAGCAATGAAACACTGATATAATATTATTAACTATGCAGAAACTAGTTAACAATATCAAGAAGAACACACAATAGTTTCTCAAACGATTTCTATTATAACCCTTTGAATCTGCCTAAGTTACTGATCCCTAATACAATACTAATATTTCGTATATCTCTAATGCCTTCCTAGAGATCCTTTTATAGACATAAGGATAACCACTAGTAGGTGTATAGTCCTTGAATACCACGAATACTAAATGATACTAATCACTAAAATAACTGTTACAAGATAAATACTAACATAACCGTTTAATCTTTAAAGTTCCTATAATAACGACAGTACTTTAACTTTTCCATTCTAGGCTGACAGTACTTTGATCTTTCACTTAGCAGTACTTTGACTTTTACTTGGCAGAACTTTGACCTTCACTATTGTATGTCCTAACAAAGGGTTGTTTGGATTTGCTTATAAACATATATATTGCCCGACTACACGTACACATTAATATATATCCTTTGTAACAAACGAGAACATACTGTGGAAACGGGCTCTGGTCTCGGTCATGGGCTGTGGTCGGCTGTGGAAACGGCATCTGGTCAATGAGCTTCTGGTCTCGGTCTTGGGCTGTGGTCAACACAACGACATAACTATTATTCATAAACGACTTATATTTCCTTTTCAATTCAAACAAATCCTACGAAAACACATATTACTACCTATAAACGTTCCCCGAAGACATGTCGCTGGGGATACCAAAAGGATAAAAAAATCAAAATATACCTTTGGCTCGTTCTCGGCTCGGTCTTGGTCTCGGCTCGGCCCCTCGGTCTTGGCTACTGTTAACAGCAAAAAAAAACATATTAACAACTTATAATAACAACTTATTATACGTAACAACTTATAAACACATTTAACTTTATCATATATAATTATCAAAATTTAAAAAAAATTACAACCAAATCTATGTTTAACCAAAAACAAATGTCACCACCAACAATTAGAGGGTTAGAAACAAAAGTAGAAGAATTATCATTTAGATAGGTAATGGAAGAATTATCAATTAGAGGAGAGGTGTGCTCATGTGCGCGTGAGGTGAGTAACTGTGGCGAGAGGTGGTGGTGGGGAGATGTGGTGAGAAGTGGTGGTGGTGAGGGTGCGGTGGTGAGCAAGAAGTGGTGGAGCTATGGTGAATCATCGGTGAGAAGAAGGAGTGGTGTATAAAATATGTAAAATATATAATTATCATATTTTATAAAAAATAATTGTAAATAATAACTTTATCATATTTTATAATATGTAAAATAATTGTAAATAATAGTTACCAGATCTGTTTGATGCTTTAATTATCCCGGGCGACATGTCGCCCGAGAAAGACCCAATATTTGTCGTTTAGCCAAATTGGCGTGACAACGAAAATTTTGGTGGGGTGTAGACCAAAAAATCCCCGGTGACATGTCGCCGAGGAATGTTTTTTAATAAACAACTTTATCGTTTTTTAATTATTATTATTTGAAAAATATATTTTATAAATAATAATTTATAAAGATAATTATAAGTTTTTTTTTATTATTTATATAAAGATAATTATTTATATAAAATATATATTATATGTTTCGGCCGGTTGGTCCGGTTTCTCGGTTCGTATATAATTATTATTTAAAATTATTTTTTATAAAATATATAATTATTATTTACAATTATTTTTTATAAAATATATAATCGGTTCGTTTCGGCCTGATCGGTCCGGTTTCTCGGTTCGTTCCGGTCGGTTCGTAAATAATTATTATTTAAAATTATTTTTTATAAAATATATAATTATTATTTACAATTATTTTTCATAAAATATATAATCGGTTCGTTTCGGCCGGGTCGGTCTGGTTTCTCGGTTCGTTCCAGACGGTTCATATATCATTATTATTTAAATTTTTTGTTATAAAATATGTAATTATTATTTACAATTATTTTTTATAAAATATATAATCGGTTCGTTTCGGCCGGGTCGGTCCGGTTTCTCGGTTCGTTCCGGTTGGTTCGTATATAATTATTATTTAAAATAATTTTTTTATAAAATATATAATTATTATTTACAATTATTTTTTATAAAATACATAATCGGTTCGTTTCGGCCGGTCGGCCTGGTTTCTAGGTTCGTTTCGGTCGGTTCGTATATAATTATTATTTAAAATTATTTAAAAAAAATATAATTATGGTTATACATTAGACGTTGTACAATAGACATTCAACGAATGAGTCGAGATGCTATGGTTATACATTAGATGTTCAATGGATGAGTCGATATGGTATCGTTGTACATTAAACGTTCAACGGATGAATCGATATGGCATCGTTGTACATTATACGTTCAACGGATGAGTAGAGATGCTAAGGTTATACATTAGAGGTTCAACGGATGAGTCAAGATGCTATCGTTGTACATTAGACGTTCAACGGATGAGTCAAGATGCTATCGTTATACATTAGACGTTCAACGGATGAGTCGATATGTTATCTTTGTACATTAGACGTTCAACGGATGAGTCGATATGGTATCGTTGTACATTAGACGTTCAACGGATGAGTCGAGATGCTATGGTTACACATTAGACGTTCAACGGATGAGTCGAGATGCTATCGTTGTACATTAAAAGTTCAACGGATGAGTTGAGATGCTATCGTTGTACATTAGATGTTTAACGGATTAGTCAATATGGTATCGTTGTACATTAGACGTTTAATAGATGAGTCGATATGGTATCATTGTACATTAGATGTTCAACGGATGAGTCGAGATGCTATGGTTATACATTAGACGTTCAACGAATGAGTCGAGATGCTATCGTTATACATTAGACGTTCAACGGATGAGTCGAGATGCTATCGTTGTACATTAGGCGTTTAACGGATGAGTCGAGATGCCATCGTTGTACATTAGGCGTTCAACAGATGAGTCGATATGGTATCGTTGCACATTAGACGTTCAACGGATGAGTCGATATGGTATCATTGTACATTAGACGTTCAATAGATGAGTCGAGATGCTATCGTTGTACATTAGACATTCAACGGATGAGTCGATATGGTATCTTTGTACATTAGACGTTCAACGGATATATCGATATGGTATTGTTGTACATTAGACTTCATCGGATGAGTCGATATGGTATCGTTGTACATTAGACGTTTAACGGATGAGTCAAGATGCTATGGTTATACATTAGACGTTCAATGGATGAGTCGAGATGCTATGGTTATACATTAGACGTTCAACGGATGAGTCGAGATGTTGTCGTTGTACATTAGGCGTTCAACGGATGAGTCAAGATGCTATCGTTGTACATTAGGCGTTCAACAGATGAGTCGATATGGTATCGTTGCACATTAGACATTCAACAGATGAGTTGATATGGTATTGTTTTACATTAGACGTTCAATAGATGAGTCGAGATGCTATCGTTGTACATTAGACGTTCAACGGATGAGTCAATATGGTATCGTTAAACATTAGACGTTCAACGGATGAGTCGATATGGTATCATTGTACATTAGACGTTCAACGGATGAGTCAATATGGTAAAGTTGTACATTAGACGTTCAACAGATGAGTCGAGATGCTATGGTTATACATTAGATGTTCAACGGAAGAGTCGAGATATTATCGTTGTACATTAGACGTTCAATGAATAAGTCGATATGGTATCGTTGTACATTAGACGTTCAACGGATGAGTCGATATGGTATCGTTGTACATTAGACGTTCAACGGATGAGTCGATATGTTATCGTTGTACATTAGACGTTCAACAGATGAGTCGATATGGTATCGTTGTACATTAGACGTTCAACGGATGAGTCGTGATGCGATGGTTATACATTAGACGTTTAACGGATGAGTCGAGATTCTATGGTTATACATTAGACATTACACGGATGAGTCGATATGGTATCGTTGTACATTAGACGTTCAACGGATGAGTCAAGATGTTATCGTTGTACCTTAGACGTTCAACGGATGAGTCGAGATGCTATGGTTATACATTAGACATTCAACGGATGAGTCAAGATGCTATCGTTGTACATTAGATGTTCAACAGATGAGTCGATATGCTATCGTTGTACATTAGATGTTCAACAGATGAGTCTATATGTTATCGTTGTACATTAGATGTTCAACGGATGAGTCGATATGTTATCGTTGTACATTAGGCATTCAACGCCAAATACTCCCGCCAATTCCTCTTGTAGCCCTATACTCTCGCCAAAAAATACCTCCAAATCCTCATGTAGCCCTATACTCCCTCCAAAAACTCCTGCAAAAAAATTCCTCCAAATTTTCCCGCCAAATACTCCCTCTAAAAAACTATTTTTTTTACCATAAAAGCAGATATTATCCTTACAATCACCCACAGATCACACACATTCTTACCATCACAACCACAAACATATCACACTGTTATTATGGTGAAGATGGTACCATATGAAGCTTTTGCGTGTCGTTGTGGGGCCGAAGATGTAGTTCTGCAAGAATCATATAATCCTAAAACCCGTTGTAAACTATACTATGCATGTCCATAATCAAAGGTGAACAATTACTTGATTTTTTGTGTAATATATAAATAATGTGGTTAGTTGTTAAAACTTATTATCCTTACTCTTTATCAGCCTCGCGAAAACACTTTCGGATGTAAAAATTTTTTGTGGAAGGAGGAATGAGTTCGTCTACTGGTTGGTTCTCCTGGAGCTTCAACGACTCAAATTTATTCTTTAGGATCTTCATCGACTCCAATTTATTATCCACGATCTTTAACACCTCCACTCTATTCTTCAGGAGCTTCAACACCTCCAAGCTATTCTTTGGGAACTTCAAGAAATGCAGAGTGCTCAAACTGCAAGCACTTGCTTGATAAGATAACGGTACTCGAGGCAATGGTGGATATGTATATGCATCCGGAACAACACACAGTTAATTCAGCCGCACTATTTCACGAAGTTTACAATAACATGGGAAAACTTGATTTGGAGTAGTTTGCATTTGAAATGTAATTCGTAGGCTTCAAGCATCGGTTTGTAAGTCTCGTATGATTATCGTTCTAATATGTTTAAGTGTCTGTTTGTAAGTCGCTTGTGTTACTACAAGTGGCATGTATAATATTTAACTAAATGAATGTTTGTTTTTGTGTTACTTGACGAATGTGCATCTTGAAAAAGTATACGGTATATCATGTTCAACTAAGTATATGGCATATCGGACCGAAACGAACCTAGAAAACGTAGTGTTTTTTTATATAGTTATTATTTATCAAGTATATAATTACAAATAATAATTAATATAGTATTTATATATTTTATAAATAATAAACAACTAAAATTCAAAGAAGTCAACCACCTATCCCGGGTGACATGTCGCCGGGGATAATGTTGACGGGTCAGCCCGCTAAGTATAAGCCCAAAATAAGCTTATGAAACAAAGCCCAAACCAAAATAAAACCCCAATTTACTTTTCCCGGGCGACATGTCACCCGGGAATCCTCTGGCCACGTCACCGAAATTAACCAATACCCTTAACAAAGTCAACAAAAGTCAATGGAACATTCCCGGGTGACATGTCGCCCGGGAACCCTACGGCCACGTCACCTCCTAACTAATTAATACTAATTATTTACTTAAACCGAGAGTTGTTTTGGTAAACACTATCCCGGGCTACATGTCGCCCGGGAAAGATTAGCGGAAAATTTCCCGCTTAGCTTTTCATTGTTTTTTTGTCAATCTTTAACCAAAGTATCCCGGGCGACATGTCGCCCGGGAAACCTTGTTCAAAACTTTGACCAAAAGGTTTATCAGAATTGGTGCCACGTATGACGCATTTTTATCGTTTAGCGACTTTTCCCAGATGTCAAATGTCGCTCGGGAAACCATCGTCACCTATTCTACTTTTTCTTGTAGTGTTTAACTCTATAGCTCCGCTGCTGCATGCCATAAAAACCATACATGAACTGATGTCTAGTGTCTCCCTTACATCATTCATCATAGAATTGAGCCTATATAAAAAAGATATAAGAAAATTGTTTCAAGACTATATATAACCCAAAAATAGAAAAACTATGCATTCTTAAAGCAATGATGAATAAATTAAACGTCTATACATATCAATCCAACATATTATATATAGTTGCATGCCTTGGATGTATTTTGGTTTTTACTAACAACAGAAGAAAAGCTTAATTAAAGTTTTATTGTCCAGTTTGGTATGGTTGACTTTTTGATTAACTGATTTAAGAAATATAATCGTTAATGAATGGCAAGATGTAAAGTAGTATGCGTACCGCTACCATGTCCAATATATAGAAATATCTCACTAGTCTTCAACACCTCCTTTAGCAAATCCGAACTAGGAAAGTTTCCAGCTAGTCCCTGCACACACTTTAAATAACAAAAAATGTTATATTCATGACATGTAGGGTATATTTATTCGTGTAATGCAACAAAGTCAATCTCTCACCGTAAATTTGTTAGTCTCAAACACTGGTAAGAGTTTCTTTTCACAGTCTGGAAGATTTTCTTGTGCATTCAACACGTAATATACTTGACTTGGATCCACAGTAGGGAATACACCCGTCTCCTCATAAGAGCAGCTTCTCTGAAGCGTTGACAAAATACTCATCACGGATGGCATACGATATATGTCTTGGAGTCTCAAAAAAATCATACTTTCCCATGGTACCCGCTGCAAGTAAACATGCTGATATTAACTTGTGTTACAATGTCAATCAGTAGTGGATATAAACACAACTGTCCTGATCATAGAATAAAGATTTTTCATTTTCAGTTGATTATAGCAAGATCATGAAAAGTGCATACCCTTGCAAAAAGTGACGCATAACTGTTAGTGACATGACTGTTTGTAAACAAAATTGAAGTGATCTATATTCTATAACCAAAGATAAAAGTTGATACAAAAGTTAGGTTGGATCTTGTTTGTCCCGAATATGCAGTTATTCGGGTATGTAAAGCCTTGTTCTTGTATCAAGTGAACTTGTTTGAAGGACCCTGCACAAGGAAATAAACACCGTTAACCTTATCGTGGGAGCAGATCCCACGATTAGACTCCGGCGTGAGAGTAAGTATATGGTTTTGAGAGAATAATCGGGTGTAATTAGGGTTTGTCAGATACCTGTATTGATGATAATTGCGTTCCTTTTATAGGCTGACTAACCCTTAGGGTTTCTGTAACTTTCGGCCCAAGATACGGCCGATACCGTAGGGATTCAGAATTATCCTAACTGATTTAAATAAGTAAAACATATCTCTTATTTAATTAGATTATCCTTTCCTGAATATAACTTGTAGAAATACTGCGGCCACGGAAAGTGTGCTGATAGCCGTGACCCGTAGGTCAAGGAGGTCGTGACCGCAATAATGCGTGGGCCGAAGGTCCTTTATCAGTTACTAAGCCCATAATAGTATGAGTAGGTCGGGCCGACCCATACTATACGTCATCATGCCCCCCAGTCTAGGAGTCGTGAATGCGATCGTGACTACGGTCACGGTTGCTAGACTACCAAATACCTCGAACCAATATAAAAACACTGTATTCTTCAAAATTGCATTTGTAGCTTTGTAGCATAATGATAGGACTCGTTTATCAAGAAACGGTAAAAAACGGCTGAGTGATGGGACATGTAGGCCCACAGCCGTTTCACCTACCTCTCAATCTCAGCCATCCAAAAAATAAGTGGGGACACGTGTCAAACATCGAACTGTGCATAACTGTCAAGGACATAGTATAAATAGGACCAGCGATGACTATTTATGTTTACACAGTTTTCAAATCAAACCGCATTTTCACACACCCAGCCGCACACGTTACTTATTCCCAAGGAATCTCGTCACGCCAAGTTAGTACACAGCGCCACTTTGTAGAACTGATAAAAAATTGGTAGGGATACAATACAACTCGAAACCGCCATGTCAACCATCTCCCAGGAGTATCTGTTAGAGTTTACCTCCGAGTACGGCATAGCAGAGGATCTGCATCCGGATTTGCCTAGTCTAGAGGAAAGGATCATGGATTTTCCAAAGGGCAAAGTCGGTGTGTACACCAAGTTTTTTTAGTTTGCCATTTTTTGCATCCCCATATCACAATTTCTCTTTGACATTCTTGGTCCTTATCAAATTCATTTATCACAACTGTCAGTGATAGGCGCAGCCAAAGTAAGTCATTTCAAAATCAATTGTCGCATCCTAAACATAGTTCCCTCTCTGAATTTGTTTCATGTGTTTTACATTTCATCCTTTAACTCGGGGTGGATGTCTTTTAGCAAACGACCAGGAAAAAAACACACAGTAGTGTTATACAAAACCATTGGATTCCTTGAAAAACTAGAACAATCGATTCTTCTGGGTGGACGATAGAGTATTTCCCACCGTCGTAGACTAGCGCGTAAGCGCTCCGAAGGATGAGATGCCAGTCGAGGATGCCTATTCCCTGAAGGATGTGGTGGTATTGAACACACACCGTACTCCTATCCAAAAACAACCGAAAGCCCTGTTATGTCTAGTAGGATTGAGCCGGAGATACTTCCTGGGGGACGACGTGTACCCCACATTTCTTCATGACAATGACCGGGGTGGGTGTTTGTAAATTGTTTATGTCTTCCTATATTTATGAAAACATACTAACAATTTCTTTTAAATGCAGATATGGATTTGTTCAATTTGATCCGTGCTCCAAACCCTACTAAGGTGAAGACTGGTACCCGTCCTCGTGCTGCTCATGAGGTGCCACTCTTAACTATAACCACGAGCCGTGTGATAGATATGGAGGATCCGGCCGCGGCAACAAAATCTTCTGAGACACCATCCACCATAGAGAAGTCGCCGCTGGACTTTGCCAATGAAAACCCCTCTCAACAAATTACTGAGGGTGACAGAACGGAAGACCAAAGTCTAAGAGACAATGGCCTCTGAAGTCCCTCCACAAGAAAATATGTCGACCACGGGGGTCGCTTTGGAAATAGGCTTAGAGAAGAAGGTTGCCGCCATAGGACCCCTTGTTAGCAAAAAGCACCGCAAAAAGGGGAATGATAAGGCAGATGCGAATGCACCACCCAAGGTGCTAAGGAAAGATCATGCTGCTTCCTGCCCGACAAAGAGTACCGTTGGAGAGAAATCCATTGCTTCAATGGGATTAGAGGCGGGCACCACCTTTCCCGCACCTACTCCGCAGGAGACTCCTGCCGATGTTAGTGATCCGGACCCGTTGTCTTATGTGAAGCCGTAGTCAATCCTTGAGCGGGATATTGCCCAAATGAGTGATTCGTTCCTTGATTTCTTTTGTTCATTTTTCTTTACTTCTTTTTATGTATGCTAACAGACCATATTTTCTCTTTTTTCATTAATTCAGATCTTCCAAGGGAGCGGTCATCGCGGGAAACCCAGATTCTGAGAAGTCTACCTCCTTCACATCCCTTGCTAGGTCGTCAGGCGGTATATATCAGCCGAGATGGGGTGTGACCAACAACTACTTCTTGGACACCCCGGATGTATGTCAGGACGTGGTTGACCATATAGTACTGCCGGGGTATTTTTCGGAGCTGCGTCACTTGCCCAATGATGATTTTTTAAGCCAGTATAACATAAATCTAGCGCGGCAAGTAGCTATGGGTTCACAACTGAGGTTGAGGTTTGAGCAAGAGGTCCGGCTGCTGAAGAGAGCCATAGAAAAAATAGCCAAGTGAGGGAGGAGGAGATAAAGAAGCTTGAGCAGGAAATTAAATCTCTTAGGGTTGCGGATACAGAAGTGTAGGGTCTCTGTAATCAGATGAGGAATTTGAATACATTACTTGAGGTTGAGGTGGATATGAAGAAAGCCACAGAGGCTAAGAATGCTGAGCTGACCAAGGAATTAGAAAGCCTTTGTACCTAGTTCTTAGACCTCCAAGTTAAGAACAATCAATTGTCTCAGCAAGTTTCTTCTCTCCAGGATCAACTTACAAGAGAATAAAGGATAATAGCCTCTTTTAAAGAGTTCAAAAAATATGAAGATGACAAGCTAGAGAAGCGTTGTGCAGAAATAGATGCGCGTCTGGATGCGCTGAGCATAGACGTTGATGAGGAATTGTACCCTTATATGCTGACAGCTATCGCAGGTCACCGATGGCTTATCAGGCACGGCCTGCACCTGACTGTAATGAAATGTGCTCAATCTATTGAGCTAAGGCAGGCGTTTGCTAATGTCGTGTCCGCGGGGATCGCAAAAGGTGTGAGTGAGGGGCTCGAGTATGGTGTAAAACAAGGAGAGGCTAAGTTGGACATAGCGGCTATCGAGGCATACGAGCCTGATGCTGATGAAAAATACGTTGTGGCCTTACATGCTCTGAAGGATATAAAATACCCTTTGGTCGATCAGCTGGAAAAGTTAAAGGATGCCCCACTAGACTTAATTATGGCGTCTTTGTACTTGGAGAGTGATACCAGAGAAGACGCTCCCCAATGGATCCGTGAGCTTCGCCCCAGCTCTTCCTAGCTCACAATACCTGTATACCCGGAGGTGCGCGATCCTGAGGATCCTTGGGCCTGCAAAGAAGAAATATTGTTGGGGGATGCCATTGCGGCGAACATAAGCTGTGTCGAGAAGAAGAAGAAGTGCCGAGTGGTGTGCCGTACCTACAGGGTCATTTCCGCACGCAGCGGCGTATCTGTAGTCCTCGGCGGTCCCCGTATCGGGGATTATCTCTGGGTCAGCTTCGAGATGATCACTGCCAGACAAAAAGTCCATTTGTAGGGCCGATTCGCTCGGTCTAACTATGCGTGTGACATTCGCTAGTGCAGGACAACAGCATGTCAAAACGATCGTGTAAGTGTATCTCGTAGTTTGCCATCAGATAGCCATCGAGGCGCATGACGGGAGGGAGGAAACCGACTAGTCGTTCCTGTGCTAGCCTATGTATAATTTAACTGCATAGTACCGTCTTGTCTTAGACAATCTTTGTTTGTAATATACTTACGGACGTCCGTGGTTAATAATGTTTTTAATTTATTATTGTTGAGTATGTTTATAATCGAACTTTTAGTGTCTCACGTGCTCCGTGGGAGTCTTTTCTTATGTACCTAACGTCTTAGGTACACGTCAGGTAAGGACACAGAATCCGTGGCCGCTGGGGTTGCAACCCTCTTATGCGGCAATCTAATTGTAAGGATGCTTAGCCTATAATCATCCAGAAATAGTCATGAATGACCAATAACATAAATTAAAAAAGAGAAGAAAAGAGAAAACAAAAAAGGAATAAGTAAGTAATGGTTTTTACTTTATAAAAAGGATGCTGGGTTAGCTAGACCCAGCGAAGTTTTATTCACGCCCTAAAAACAAAAACAAATAAATACATGGATTACTTTATTACGAGTCTTAACTTTAGTGTGAATTCATCCATGCATGAGCCGTGGCTCAGAGGTAATACTTTTTTAGATTGGCAATGTTCTACGTCCTTGGGAGGACCGTTCTGTCCGTAGATCTTAGTTTGTATGCTCCATCTCCCAGCGCTTCCGTTACCTTGTAAGGTCCTTCCCATTTTAGACCAAACTTCCCTCCATCTGTAGTATGACTAGCGTCATTACTACGATAGAAAAAGTCTCCTGGCCTGAAAGTAATGCCGCAGACCCTAGCATTGTAATACTTTGTCATTTTCAATTTGGCCTTGGCTTTGAGAATTGCTGCGCGTTCACACCGTTCTTCTAGTAGATCTAAATTTAGCCGTAGCTCTTCATCATTGTGCATGGCGTCCACTATCGTTGTACGGTATGTTGGCATTCTAATTTCTGCAGGTATGACGGCTTCCGTTCCATAGGTCAAGGAGAAAGGGGTATCGCCGTGGCTTGACTTAAACATTGTATGATGGGCCCAAAGGACATGGGGGAGTTCTTCTATCTAATTCTTGTTTCCCTCACCCAGGCAGGCCTTGATTCCTTCACCCAAGCACCGGTTTGCTCTTTCTACGAGTCTATTGGACTGTGGGTGTTTCACTGAAGCAAAGCATTGTATGATATTTAACTTTTCACACCAGTCCTTGAACGGGTTATCACTGAATTGTTTGCCGTTGTACGAGACTATTTCTCCTGGGAGACCGAAGCGACATACTATGTTGTCCCACATGAACTTTTTACCTGATTGACGATGATAGTCGCCACGGCTTTTGCTTCTATCAACTTCATAAAATAATCCATAGCAACTATCAAATTTTTTACCGTTCTTGGTCCCTCCGGGAAAGGACCACCTATGTTAATTCCCTACTTGTAGAATGGCCATGGAGCCGTGATTGGGGTTAGCGGCTGCTGGGGGTTTCTTGGCACGGGACGATGTATTTAGAAATCATTACATGTGCGTATCATATCCCGTGCATCTTGATGCATGGTTGGCTAATAGTTTCCCAATCGCATGGCCTTGGCCACCACGGACCGCGGTCCTACATGCATACTGCACGACCCCTCGTGTATTTCTCGTATTACATAATCCGCTTGGAGTGGTCCAACACACCTTAGCCACGACTTTAGGAATGACCGCCTGTAAAGAACCCCTTCCAATAATTCGTACTTTCTGGCCTTGATACGGAGTTTGCTTGCCTCCTTTCTATCACCGAGAAGGGTCCCATCTTTCAGGTACTCTATTATCGGGGTCATCCATGTTGGTCCCTCTTCTTCTACTACTGTCGCTACTTCCTCCTCTTGTATGGATTTTTCGTTAAGTATTTCAACCAAGACCTGTTTTGATAGGTGCGCGAAACTGGTTGACGTGATCTTGCTCAGGGCATCCGCTTTCTTGTTTTTGATTCTTGGGACTTAACTTATGGAAAAGTTAGTGAAGCCACTGATTAGGCTTTTGGCCTTCTCAAGGTACTCGACCATATTTTCTTCTTTGGTGACGTACGTCCCTAGGTTTTGGTTTGCTACCAGTTTAGAGTTTATGGTTACGTGCATATTGCACACACCTATCTGCGCTGCTATCCGAAGGCCAGCTATCAGTGCCTCATACTCTACCTCACTGTTAGAAGCGGTGAACTGAAATCTTAGTGCTTAGGTGAACTCCTTTCCCTTCGGGCTTGTCAGTATTAAGCCAGTGCTAGATCCATCTACACATGATGATCCATCTGTGAATAGTGTCTATAGATCTTGCGGGATTTCAACCATTGGTGTGTTTGGCGGACTTTCATCTGGCTTTTCTTCAACGAAATCCACTAGGATTTATCCTTTCATAGACGTCCGTAGGCGGTATGTGATATTGTGTTCTCCCAGCATGATGCTCCATTTTTGTAATCTTTCTGCCACGTTGGGATGTGACATTATTTGTTTGATGGGTTGGTCAGTAAAAACCGCAATAGGATGCGCTTGGAAATACCTTCGCAGCCTCTTAGCGGCAAAAACCAGTGATAGGACAAGGTTTTCCATTGGGGTGTAGTTTGGTTCGGTACCCTGTAATGCGCGGCTTACAAAATAGACTGGAGTCTGAACCGTACCTCTTTTAGTCATTAACACCGCACTAATAGCTCCGTGAGAGGCGGACATGTACACAATCAGTTCCTCCTTTGGTTTGGGTGCTACTAGCAGGGGTAGCTTTGACAAATGTTACTTTAATTACATGAAGGCCTGTTTTGCTTCTGGTGTCCAATGGAAGTCACTTTTTTTAATGCACTTCTTCAAGGTTTTAAATAGCGGCAAGGACTTTTCTACTGATTTGAAGAGGAACCTATTCAGACTAGCCAACTTCCCGTTGAGGCTCTAGACCTCTTTGATTGTCCGTGGGGACAGGAGTTGTAGTACATATTTTGTTTTGTTAGGGCACGGTTTTATCCCTTCCGGGCTAATCATGTACCCCAAGAACATTCCTTCCACTGCCCCAAACATACATTTTTTAGGGTTGAGCTTCATGTTGATTTTTCGTAACGTATGGAACTATCATCCGATATCCCTTCTAGACATTCTGCCTCTGTGGTGACTCTTAAAAAAACCAAGTCTGTGGAAATCATAGAGGGGGGGGGGGGGTAAATACATTTCCATTTAAAATCTTAAAATGTTTCATATCAAATTACCGATCAAGCGTGACACAACATGATGAGTGTTCATACGAGTTATATAATCAACACATCACACAATTGCAAGTATAAATATAAAGCAATAAATGCAAGGATAAAAGTAATGAGATAAGTAAAAGGAAATGCAAATCAGACATGATGATTTATAGTGGTTCGGTCATGAAGCACCTCTTTGCCCTACTCCACTCCTCGATTACCCAACTCGAGAGTTACTTCACTAGTCAACAAGCTCACTTTAGGCGGAGAAAACCGTATACAACTTTCGCTTATATCAATTTCCGACACTAAGCTAGATGTCGAGTTCTAATCTTAGCTAAAACCAATCTACCACAACTTCACTATACAACTTTTCTTCACGACTTTATCACGACTACACAACTTATTCACTACTTTCACGACTTCACAACACAACTTCACAACTACACAACTTTTCACGCCATAGTAATCTTCACCACACTACTTCACTATTTCACTTCTACTTTAACATCTATCTTCCTATGATCACCACGATCTAACAACTATACCCACCATGATAACCATGATCTAACTATTACATAAGTTTTGAATACATGGACTCGATCTATATATTATGAATGAAAGACATGTCACGAATGCACTAACTACATAACTTCGTATCTTGACGATAAAGAGAGTTCTTCTCTTTCACTTGAATGAATGAATGATTGGATCACATTTTAAACATACTTAAAAAAAGTTAAGTGATCAAAGGAAAGGGTAGGAAATGATGTTTTAGATCTGAGAAAACTATATACAAAGAGGTGAGAAAATCTGTGGAAACAGTCCACTATTTATAGGGAAAAATATTAATATTTTATTTGGACGGTCCCCTTAATTATACAAGGGCGGTCCCCTTAATTATGGCCGGTCCCCTTAATTAATTAAGAGGGCCGCCCATTTTTCAGACGCTCCCTTTTTTGTCTTTTTGTGGGGAAGATTTTTATGGAACTAGCCGTTTTTGGGTAGAAAATTTGAATTCAAAATATTTATTTTGAATAAAACATTTCTTATAAATACAAAGTGTTTTGTATATGTTTTTAAAAAATGTTTGTCCCATTTAATAAAAAAATGTAAGGTTTGGAAAAACAAAAAATTTCTTTGATCATTCAACAAATTAAAGTTTGTTTGTTCATACCTGTAGTGATTTACGTCGGGTGCGAACTTAAATTTGTTGTTGAAGAAAACTTGAGACGTCGAAAGATGTTGACGTATGAATTGATGATTTGTGATTACGAGTAACTTAAGCACTTTACGTTATGTGTTATAAGTTACATGTTTGTCATTACCAAAATAGAATGAAATGTATAATTAAAATATCATAATATATTCTACCAACATCCCCCTTTTTTTGATGATGACAAAATATGTAAACTGTAACTCATAGTAAAATGTATAAGTTACTTGTTTACACTTCTTCTCCCCTTTTTTGTCAAAACAAAAAGGTAGACTCCTAGACAAGACTTTTACTACACTTCAACTCATCAATCAAAGAGGCGAGATTGCATCATCCTAAGTGAAGGCCCTGAACATTACTACTCAAGCGGATCCAAGGATTAAATTAGTTTCAAACTCTTAACCTACATCATTGGTTAGTTTCGTGCTACAAAAAAACAAATATATATATATATATATATAGGGATGAAATATACATATCAAGAAATGTGTACATGTCTTAAATAGTTGCAAACGTAATGGCTTAGACATTTGCAAATGCTCCCCCTTAGTGTATGCTCCCCCTTGATTGGGGCACCAAGAAATAGAGTAATGGAAAAGTGCTACAAAACAAAGTTAGTAGAAAAATGCGCGCGCACACACATACACACACACACACACACATATATATATATATATATATATATATATATATATATAATGATGAGGATGATAGAAATATATGCAAGACATTTAGTGGGGAACAAAACATGTATGTTTTAGGTATATGCACTCTAAATTGTGGTACTAAAGACAACAACCTAAATAAAGAAAAATGATGAATGCTTAAGACATGGAAATGTTTAGGAACCAATGATAAGATTCGACTTACACATGCTTAAGGACTAAGACTTGACCAACAAGTTTTATTATAAGAATGACTCCTTCCAAGATATCATATGGATAAGAAGTATTTACATATGATGATTGTGGGTTTGAATAGACTAAGTATTGAATTGAGAGATTCCTAAATGCTCAAGGTTATTTGTTAAGCATAATGTATGCTTTTCATGTTTGGGGTGTTTAAGGATAAACATTATCATAAGACTTTAGGTCGAACTAAATATTGATGATGAGGATGATTGGTTAAGGAAACATAAATAAAGAAGGATGAGCGTGAATGGAAAGGGAAGGTGATAAGGGAATGTTGTTTTGTTGTTGTAAGAGTTGTATGGCTAAGAGGTTTGATAGGTCTTGTAGTTTATTAATGTCATTAACTAGGCTTTCTCTAATTGGAGATAGAGGTAGTGTGTGTTGAGTTGAGTGTAAGTAACATGTGAATTAATGGGTGAGATAGGAAATGGAGGATGTAAGACAACTTGTGGTGATGTGGGGAGGAGTTCAATCCAATTGATATCCTCACTTAAAGCAAGGAATTGTTTTTGGGTGAAGATGCAACAAGGGCAATACCCAACATGGTAAGGAGTGAGTGGGAGTGTCCTTAATGTAAGGATTTGGTAATTCTTCATTGGGGTGATTGTTTTCTTGAGATGGTTCATGATAAGGAGTGAGTGGTTTTTGCATTGGTGTTCAACTTACATTGAGCTCATTGGATGTGTTATAAGGGTTTAGTTTCTTCCTCCAAATAGGTTTCACACTTATTTTGGATACCCTTGATGGTTTGGATGTGGGTTTGTTAGGAAATGTTGATGGTTGAGAATGTATTTATAGATGTCATTGGTGAGGATGATTGTGATGATGATGACAAAAGGTTGACAAATATGGTTTAGATTAATATATCGTTTGACAAAGGTGGATGATTTGTGAATCCATGAATTTTGTTGGGTGTTTTGAAGGTGGATAGGTGAAATGGGGTGGTAGTACTTTTCATGTTTGCCTATTTTGGTGACTCAATAACACTTGAAGGTTGAATATCTTCTTTGTATTCTTCACTTGCTCAAAAGCAGAAATGAACAAATGAAAGACACGACATTGTGATGAATCAACAACACTTGAAGGTTGAACATCTTCTTTACTTACTCAAAAATGGAAATGAACAAATGAAAGACACGATATTGTGATGACTCAACAACACTTTAAAGATTAAATATCTTCTTTGTGTTCTTCACTTATTAAACAGTGGAAGTGATTTGATGAGACGCATTTCATTACAAAATTCACTTGACTTTTGACAACATAGGCACATATGCTTATGAGTGTCGGGATATGAGGATGAGACGTATTTCATTACGAAATTCACTTGTGGGGAATGGTTACATGGTGAATCTTTTTGTGAAGATGACTTGGTGGATGACTCGAGGTTGATAGTAGTAAGGATGACCTGGTTTTTCATTTCACTTTGATGATTTGGGGATGTACTAGAACTAGTGATCACTAACAAGAGTGAATAATAGTTATGAGGTTTGAGAGTATGGTACAAATGTATCTTGTGGTTTCTAGTGAATAAGAATCACCTATGTGAGTTCTTGAGAGTGTTTAGTTAAAGGATATATGTGAAGATGTGTGTTTTCCCTTCCTTTCTAATTCATGCTCATCCGGACATAAATTGTGGAATAAAAAGAATAAAAAAATAAAGAAAGCAATGAGCTTGACAATGTCATGAAAGAAGACGGTTAGCATACGATGAAATTCATCCACTAAGTTATGTAGCTCTTCTCGAGTATTGTTAATGTTCTTAGAACAATCACACAACGAGGTACGCGGTTGTCATAAAGATGATAGCGAAAATGTGGTAGGAAAATATTAACCATCTATATAATAATAGAGGCGTGATTAAGGTTTTTGTGAAACGAATTCGACATGAACAATGAGTGACATTTTAATTTGCATTTCACGAATTAAAAATGCTTAAACATTTTGGATGAAATGATTAAGTTGTCAAGATTTATCAGAATGTATTTAATAGTAACATGACTATTAAAATGAGAATGACACATTTATGAGATTTGTTTTATCATTTCTAGACCTAGACTTAAAAATGTTCATGTTTGAGTGGTTTAGTGAGGATGCCGGCGATGTTGTCTTCCGACGAAACTTTTTCGATGAAGATATTTCCTTTTGGACATTGTCGCGAAGGAAATGATGACAAATTATGATGAGTTTTCTATCTTAAGATCGATGGATAATGTTCAATCCTCATTGTGTATGAGGTGAGCATGACGATAAACCATCGTGACATTCCTAAGGGAATGGAAAAGACTAACAGAAGTAAAAGTACTTAGTCTTAAGGTGTATATATTAAAGATGCTACGAATCACTTATGTAGAAACTCGTAAGACCATTGTCACGCGAAGGTTGATGTAAGCTTTTAGCTTTAGGAAGAGCATTTTAACATATGTTGTTAAAAAACGTGAATATGAACTTTCGAATATGACCTTTAACGTTTGCGATCACAAGTTAAAGATACTTGAATATTTCGGATGAAATATTTAAGTTGTCAAACCTACTTGGAGGAGTGTTAGACATGTTAGCATTTAGAATTTAGGAGCATGTGTCATTTAGATAAGCTAAGAAATATTTTATCTAAATTGCTAGAAAAAGACAAATGCCTTTAATATCTAAGCAATTAAACATTGAGCATCAAGATCATGAAGACATATAATTACATTACATGTGAACAAGTAATCATCTTGAAACATTAAAGCACATATGTGAGGTGCATTGTGTCTAGATTGACTAAAGAAAAGCCTAATTTCTACATGCTTAGTGTGTACTCTTAATGATATACAAAGTCTATCGATGTAGACTATCATTAGGCATATTTAGGAAGAGCCATTTAATCAATTTAGAGAAATGAGTATGAGACTATCACTAGTGGTGCTCAATTCAAGCTAAACACGACCATTTTTATGTGTTATACACCGAACCCAACTTCACTCTTAGAAGCAATTCATCCGTTAGGTCAAATTGAATTCCTAGTGTAATAGATTCTCCAGTAGTCATTCTTAAGTTAGACAAAATAGAATTCTTATATTTGCCTAATGAAGTGTAGCAAAGACAAACTTTGTATTATCTTTTCATAGAGGGATTAACATTACTCAGCTACCATACTTTAATTCCGGTTCGTATAATCCTAATCAAGATGTGTGGAATTCTAAGATAAGCATAAGCAAGACGTTTTAATCTTTTGTTCAAGATCTATAAGTTGTTTAGTTTTGATTACATATTGCTTGATTTAATGGATGGCTTATATTTCTTAAATTATATGTAGCGTATTTTCTTGTAACAAAACCATTTATGCCATGAATAAAATAAGATGCATAGGATATATATATATTATCCTTTATCAATCGTTTAATACGATAAGTCAATAAAATGTTTAAACATAATGTTTCCCAAACATCATGTTATCCTAGGTGAATAAACGAGAATATTATTTTTATTTTAGAATTTAGTTAAACTGAATTTTAGCTATGAGTTGTGCTTTTATGTTGTATGAGCAAAGTTTACATATATTGTTAGTTTGCTCGTGTTTGGTTTTTCAGAAATGACACATTTACTAATTGCATTGCAATTTAAATTGCTTGAATATTTCGGACGAAACATCCAAGTCGTCTATCCTACTTCATTATGTATTTTATACATGTATTGAACATAATTAGTATAATATTTGGAACACAACCATTGAACAAGTAGACTCAATATGACATCATCAACACAAGTGTGAGTTATGATCCGATGCATATTCTTTTCATCTAGAAAAGGATGTAATTATTTTCATATCAATCAAGTGTGATTGAGTTATGTAGATCCAAGATGATATCATTGTTATATTTTGATATAATCTTGAAACTAAACAAATAAGAATCCGATTTCATATCCATACACGAAAACTTGTCAATTCGATTCAATAAAGATATCAATCATAATTTGAATAATGAATTGATATATTCTTGAAATCTTTCTTGATCCTCATGAACACTCATTTAAAAGAAAATAGATAAATATTAAAATAGTATGTTCCATTAATCCCAAGATTAGTTGTAAATTTTACTTGTGCAAGAAACTATTTGTTGTTATGTATAATATACAGAGTTTTTGACATTTTATGAGTACGAGTTTTCTAATCATTTTTATACAACTAATGAGGTGTCATTTTATAGACTTTTTTGGGGCCATTTAACCCCCAATATCGTGTATTTATGCCCAAAATAGGTACTTAATCGTTCCTTTTCAGGTATTTCTCATTTGGATGTATGTTAGAAACATGCAGAACACGGCATTTTTTTTTCTTATTTCTATTGGATTTATACAATATTTTCTTTGTTTTAACCTACCCAAGGTCATACAAGAAGTTGTTGAAAAATGTTTAAAGTGTTGATTGAAAAATAGATTAAATCGTTGGAAATATTTAGGTGAGTAGTTTTAACACATTTAATAATATACTTGACAAGTTATTGAACTTTTATTCCTAAGTATAATCTCATACTCGAAAAGATTTACAAGATTTTTATGTAACATTTGTAAATTAAGTGATCTATGCCTATATACAAAGCAAATACAATTTCGCAACTTAGTATAAGAAATCTAGCATAAGTTCTAGTTAGGCATAATCTGAAAAAACTAGCTACAAACGAATAGTGTACATGTCACATGTGCTTAGATATTCAATTAGCTCGGTATTAGATACAACAATGTATACTTAGCTCGGTTTTATTTGAAAACGAATTAGTTTCTTTCCCATTTCAAAAATTAACCAATTTTAATATTTTTGAAAAGTCAATTACACCATTTTTCAAAGATATACCGACTAGAAATGTCCGACTCGAAAGGAAAAGATAAACTACAAGTATTACGTTAAAACGAGACTCAACGTTTTGGACAATAAGTAGTATTTTGCCTTTCTAACTAACTTAAGTTTGAAATAAATACATGGAAGTATTTTTATATGAAATTAGACTCAATTATCTTCGAAATGGCGGGTGACACGATTTCTACAGACTTACGGTTAATTTTATATGAATTTTTAAAGTTTCTAAAAATTTGCCGAATCAGACAGGTGGTCCCCTTAAATATAAGGGGTCTGGCCAGGAATTAAGGGGACCGGCCAAACACTTTAAGGGGATCGGCCATCTGACACTCAAATTTTCCTTTTTTGTACAAATTTACTGACTTTGCAAAAAGGTGTACAACTTTCTGAACTTGATATCTCACTTATTTTAAGCGTCATTTTTTACCTCGAGCTAGTATAATTAGTGTATTTAACAACAAAACTAATACAAGTTAAGCAACAATTTTTTTCTTCATATTTAATCCCCCTTCATGGGTAATTTGATATATGGATCGTACTTAATTTTTAAAACTATTTGTTTTAAAAATTAGAGCGGCGTGGCTCCTCGATTACCAATTGTGGAAAATCGTTAAAATACCAATTGTGGAAATCTTAGTTTTTAGAGGGGAGCCTGGAATAAGTTTCCATTTAAAAATTTAAAAATGTTTTTGGTATCAAATTGTCGGATCAAGTTAGACGCAATGTAAAAGTGTGTTATACAACATTGTATTCACACTATAGCATAATCATAATATTATATTATATCTATGGCACATATTATCATCAAAACAGTATAAGCAAAACCATTCACAACATATAAGATTTGATGCAAGTATAAGTGTGTAAAGCAAATGTATAAGCGAAAGGGTAAAAGGAATTGCAAAAAGCGTTAGAAAATTCACTGTGGGGAGAATAGTTCAGTATTTATAGGCAAGCTGAGACAAAAAAACACATGGCCGGTCCCCTTAATTAGGGGGCCGGTCCCCTTAATTAGGGTGTCGGTCCCCTTAAAATTAAGGGGGTTTCCCGTTATAATTAAGGGGGCCGCCCAAGCCTGACGCTCCATTTTTTGTCTTTTCTGGGGAGGTGTTTTCTGGAACATTTCTAGCCGTTTTTGGGTAGAAAATTTGAATTCAAAATATTTATTTGAATAAAACATTTCTTTTAAATCTAAAAATATTTTGTAAAAGATATAAAAATGTTTGTCATTTTTATAAAAAGTATGACGTTGAATAAAAATTCCTTTGATCATAAAATGCATTAGGCATTTATTTATTCATATCTTAAGTGATTTACGTTGGGTGCAAACTTCGTTGAAGCAAACTTGAGACGTCGAGAGATGTTGTCATATGAATGCATTGATGATTTGTGATCACGAGTAACTTAAGCACTTTACGTTATGCGTTGTAAATTACATGTTTGTCATCACCAAAACATGAAGATAATGTGTAGATTAAATATCGTAATATTTCTACCAACACAATATACAATATGAATTTAGGGTTCGACTCGATAGATAGGATGATAGAATTGTTAAACTCATTAGGTTTTTTGCAGGTTTATAACAGAATTATATATATATTAAATGTTGTGGAATTTTTATTTTCAAAAATAATTAAAAACTTTGAGTTTTCTAGACCTGGGCATATGACGCCGTCAGGGTTTATGTGACCCCGTCACAGGTGTTGTGGTGACGGCGTCGCGTGTAAATCGTGACGCTGTCTTCACAGTCTGTGAAAATGAAATTTTTGTTTTTGATGAAAGATTGAGATTTAACAATTCAATCATATGACGTGAATTAATCTAAACAATTTATTTAACATGTTTGAACTTGCCTCAAAAGCCAGATAAATTCCCTTACACTTATTGTTGCAAAATACCTTTGATTAAAATTAAGACGAGGTTAAAGACAAACAAAGCATGATTACAAGATAGTTCAAACATAATAAACAAACTATAAAGAATTATAACACACATGACACTCTTAATTACGGGAAAAGTAAACTGGGTTGCCTCCCAAGAAGCGCTTTTCTTTATTAACAAGTCTTGTAGCTAGACTCGAAGTCACACGTCCTTACGTGACTTCTCTTTTATTATCCATCATCTCTTTTTCCAACCTTATCAAATTCCTAATTCCTTTTCTATTACCTTCGTCTTGTTTGTACTCATCTCTAATGAGTAAGCTTTGATAGTAGTGCGTCCTTCCATGGCCAAAGTTTTCTTCGTAGGCGGAAGCGGGTATAGAGTCGGTGCTTAAACCCATAAGCCTTATTTGTTTGAATATCTTTATGGTGTGAGGCATTTTAAACATGATTTTCTCATCATCTTGTTTGAACACGACTGTTCCTTCTTCATCGTTGTAGACAAGGCCAGTTCCCTCAATAAAGGGCCTTCCAAAAACCATTTCTCCAAGGTGGCGATCGATAATGCTAGTGGTATCTTCTAATATCATAAAGTCGCATTCGTAGGCGAAGCTTCCTATGAAAATCTTTAGGCCTCTTATTCTTCCTACAAAGTTGCTAATTTTATTGGGGTTTGACGGTTTTTGCCTTGATCTAAGCCCATAAGTCATGATCTGATTGTATTGACGCCTAGACATGATATTGATTGGCGATTCTAGGTCTATGTAAGCGTGTTTCCTGAAGAAGTGACCGATCATGCAGGAGATTTTGTGTTGTTCGGGCTTCGGCTTCTTTATCCTTGCCTTGACCCATGGAGCTCGAGGATTCTTTAATAGCCATTCATGATGTGTTAATTCCACCATAGTTGGGAATGAGTTAAAGTTTTCACCATCTCCGTCATCTTCCTCCTCCTCGATTATTTCTTCAACTTCCTCATCAGTCTCAAATTCACTTTCTTCTTCATCAATTTCTTCTTATACTTCCATGTCAGTCTCCATTTCATTATCTTCCATGCCTTGCTCATTTACCTCTGCTTTTCCATTTATCATACCACCAAGGTTGAGATCGCATGCGTTGGTCGATGAGTCGTCTTCTTCTTCCGTATCACTGTCTGTGCTTAGGATAACGATTGAATTGACAAAATGAACGCATTTTGGAGCTGAAGGGTTTTTGTTCAGTTCTTTTATAGATGCGAGACAAAGATATTTTAGAGAGAGCAATTTTGATAGGATTTTGATTCCTTTCTTCATGAGTTCCCCCCTTTCATCATGGCTGATTGCTGCAATGCTTTTGGGAGCCATGGGATTTCCTATATTTTCGGGGGTAGACACATTATTGAGTTTCTCAGAAATAGTTTTCCAAAGGAGGTTAATCTTGCCAATCATGCCGTCTTGTTGTTGTTCTAGTTGGGTTCTTAGGTAAGATATCCTCTTCTCTTGGTTAGAGTCAAAATCAAGTAATGCCTTTTCAAGCTTCAAGATAACTAGAGGAGTGGACGAAGATTGATACGCCTTGTGGGCTAGTGAAGGTTTGGGTATGTGCCTATTTGAAGTTTGGTTTCTCCTTCCAGGTGTTGGTAGCATCATTGAAATTTCTTGGTCCTTGGTTTGGAGTGAACCTCTTACCTCCCACTTCGTTTATACGCGAGGACGTGTAGTCAACAGAAGCTTGCTCGGGATTTTTTATGCAATATTGAGCGTCGTGAGGACCACTGCAGATTTTACATGAAGAAGAGACTTTGTTCACTTGAATATGTTGAGTAAGGAGAAGATAAATTTCCTTCACGTTGTGAACTTGATTTTTGAGATCGATTGACGTACGGGTCGGATTGTACTCGGGACATCTTGGGCAATGCGAATGCTTGACCGGCTTTGCAAAATCCCTTGGGTCGTTCATACTTTCGTTTGTCATTAGAGGCGAGGTCCTCTAATATTGCCATGATTCTTGGAGTGTGGAGGTCACGAAGCTTATCACTGGCTGATTGGTCAATGGGTCGTCTTGTGACAGGATTGACATGGTCATAAAAAATTTAGACTTGGAGCCAAAGATCGATGCCATCATGAGGGACTTTTAGGAGTAAGTCCTTGAAACGAATCCATGCTTTGGATAAAGATTCTCCATGATGTTGTTGGAACATCAGGATATCGTTGTGGAGTTTTACGGTCCTTCCCAGTGGAAAGATTGAGCAAGGAATCGGGTAGTAAGATCCTCCCATGTGGTGATGCATCCTGCTGGAAGGCGTTCAAGCCAGTTGCTAGTATGATCGCGGAGGGAAAATTGAAATAGATGCAGGCGCGTTCTTTCCCTATTTTCACCGTCAAGGTCAAGTGAGTCCACAAGTTTAAAGAAATCCTTGAGGTGTTGGTTTGGATCCTCAGACCGAAGTCCGTGGAATGAGCATCCGTTTTGCACCAACCGGATGGTGTCGGATCAAAGAGGTACCACGTTGTTCCCTACGGGGAGCTCAATGGTATTCCTATAGCCCTCGTGGCTAGGTTTGGAGTAGTCTCCTAGAGTACGGATAGGATTCTCGTCTCCCATGGTGGTTGACGAGAATGGGTTACGAAACAGATAGCACAAAGAAAAGATAGACTACAAGAAAGCTAATATGAGGAATTAAATTCTCACTTGAAAGGATTCAAGGCAGTAAACTAAGCTAATACTATGTCTAAGCCTAACTTTTCCCCAGGAACTTGGGCGGCGCCAAAAACTTGATGTGCGGTTGTCGTAGGACTTCTACACGAAGTTTTACAACTCCCTAGGCAGAGCACCTAATCGTTGTAGTAGTAGTATAGGCAAGACTCGAGGGGTTGTTATCGTTCACTCGAGGAATAGGTTGGGAAGGCTTGATCACGGTCTAACAGAATTCTAAGGGTTGAGAGAAGATTATTTTTGTGTTTTTATATTTTATGAAAGCAGGTAAAATCATATATTTGAGGGGTGGTTGGTTTTAGCTATTAAACTAAATGACAATCTAAACTAATGGTGATAACAATAAGATAAAAGACTGTGTTTATTTAATCATGTATTACTCCCTAGATTGCTTCTCCTAGTGTTGTTGCCTTGTCACCCTTGTGATGATCTGTGTAATTATTTCCTAAGTCATGAACGAATTACACGAACCCGCCGTCTACTTAGTATTCCGCTAGAGCAACGCACAAGTAAGGTAGTATGAAGACTATTACAAGGCCCCTAGGGGTACACTAAGTGCATGTGAAATACATTAAAAGTGGATTAACCATATTAGGGGGCAAGGTACTATAAAGACTGTTACCTGATGGTATCCTTTCTACACAATCATGTTTCCCTAGACATATCAACAACGATACAGACAAAAGCTGGTTTTCTAAAGCCTAACGTGCACATCTATCACAAGAAGCAACACTACTAAGATCTACATTCTAGGTTTCATACAATCATAAATAAACACAATAGAAGGTTTAGCCAAGCATGTTATAGACAAAGCAAGAACATAGATGAATCAAACAACACATAGACATATTGAATGATTAAATAAACCTTACTTGATTAAAACATGAGTTGGAGGAAGTACAATAGGGTTTTTAGGCCCTAAAATCGTCCCTAACAGCTGCTAAACGAACTAGGGTTCGTACCCTCTTTTTATTCTAAAGTTACACACTCAAAACCCTAAATTCGGGTTTGTATATATAGGAAAATCATTGTGACGGCATCACGTTTTATTCGTGGCTCCATCATGATAGAGAATATTCTAGATAATGGGCTGGGTCGTGTACTCTGATGCCATCGTGAGATCTAGTGATGCTGTCTTGGTCTTCGTTGTGACGGTATCATGTTGTATTGGTGACGCCGTCTCCAACCACTGTAGAGAAATTCTTGAGTGATGTTGGTGTACGTCCGTAGTCTTGTCCGTTTCTTCTCTAAATGACCCCAAGTCATGTGTAATTTATCCAAAGAAAATAAAACTAGCTCAACATTTAATATATGTATCCTCCTGTATAAACCTGCAAAGACATGATATATCGAGCATGTAAATGCTCAAATTGGGTCATTAGTTAGATTGTATATATTGAGCATGTAAAATCTCAAGTGTAGGGGTACGTGTTATAAACCTCCATGTTGTATTATGTTATCAAAAAAAAAAGAAAAAGAAAGAGACTGGTGTAGAGTTTTGTAGAGTTTGTACATCTTCTTCCGAGTCTTGGCTGAGCAACCAAACCAACGTGTATTCATGTAAATAATTAGCTAACCCTTCCACTCCAAATTCACCTAAAGCCACCCAAATGTATCCTATCCGTTTCCGTTTCCATTATATGTTATCTTACACCTACACCCCACAACCCTTTAAAAGTCCTCTTAGATAGTAATGAATAATACTTGCGCCTAGCGGTGGAGGTTTGATCCTTTACCAAGCCTATGGTAATTTGTATACTATGACAGGTAATGAGTGTTGAATTTTCCGTTTCCCTCATATGTTATAATTCATTATACACCCGAGAGAAAGAGAGAATCCTAAAAACTTATGTGAGATGCTAGTATGTATTTTCCGTGCTTTTAATTACGAGGTCTAGAAGGTTGTGTTGTAGAATATTTTTAAAGAGTAGGTAAAATGACCCCTTATATTGTTATTGTCTAGATAGAAAAGCCCATTTGCTTGAGGATAAGCAAATCCCAAGTGTAGGGGTATTTGATGAGGTGTCATTTTATACACTTTTTCAGGGCCATTTAACCCCCAATATCGTGTATTTATGCCTAAAATAGGTACTTAATTGTTCCTTTTCAGGTATTTCTCATTTGGATGACATTTGGATGAATTACACGTGACTTGGGCTCATTTGGAGAAGAAACAGACGAGACTACAAACCAGCACCAAGACTCTTAAAGATTTGTGCTCATAGAGCCTGGAGACGGCGTCACACATCTTACATGACGCCGTCACACTTCATCTAGTGACGGCGTCACACATTTCAAGGACGGCGGCAGCTCAGCATGATGCTCAACGCAGATCTAATGATTAACTTTCATGACGGAGTCACGAATAAAATGCCGATGCCGTCGCCATTCTGTGCTCATTTCTTATATATATACAAACCTGAATTTAGGGTTTTGAGTGTGTAACTTTAGAATAAAAAGAGGGTACGAACCCTAGTTCGTTTAGTAGCTATAGAAGACGATTTTAGGGCTTAAAAACCGTATTGTAACTCTTCCAATTCATGTTTTAATCAAGATTTATTTTATCATTCAATATGTCTATGTGTTGTGTGATTAATTATTCTTGCTTTATTCTTAACATGCTGGGCTAAACCTATTATTGTGTTTATTTATGATTGTGTGAAACCTAGAATGTAGATCTTAGTGATGTTGCTTCTTGTGATGGATGTGCACGTTAGGCTCTAGAAAACTAGCTTTCTGTCTATAATTGTTGTTGATATGTCTAGGGAAACGTGATTGTGTAGAAAGGATACTGGTGGTAACAGTCTTCATACAAACTTACCCTGATTTTGGTTGATCCCTCTTAGGTTATTTCACATGCATTCAATATGTATCATAGGGGCCTTGTAATAGTTTTCATACTACCTTACTTGTGCGTTACCCTATGAGCGTATTGTGTAGACGACATTTTCGTGTAATTTGTCCATACTTTAGGAAATACCTACACATATCATCACAAGTGTGACAAGGCAACAACATTAGGAGAAGCAATCTAGGGAGTAATACATGATACATTAAAACTTCTCGTGTAGAAGTCCTACGACAACCGCACATCAATCATACATTAAAGTCGATTTCGTTTACAGCATGGTCCTTCATGAGAGTTAGAAGACGTTCGTGCAATTCTTAGTGCTTTCGCTAACCAACAATACAAGCAAACAATTAAACACACAACTGTACAGGTTACAATACGTTGTATCCCAAACCCTAGGATACGCCGTATATAATCCTATGAAAACAATTAAATACTGGAATTTAAAAACTGATATTTGTCCAGACATGCATACGCCGTATCTAGAGGGGTTCGATACGCCGTATGTATGTCTGGGCAAACAGACTTAAATTTTAAAATAAATTCAAATAATTTAAATGCAACAAACAATTAAAAACATAACCGGGTTGTCTCTCGGGGAGCACTTTTGTTTCAGCCGGTCTTTAAGTTTAGCTTTCTTGTAGCTATCTTTTCTTCTTATTATCTGGTTTCGTAACCCATTCTAGTCAAACCACCATGGGAGACGAGAATCCTATCCGTACTCTAGGAGATTACTCTAAACCAAGCCACGAGGGCTATAGGAATACCATCGAGCTCCCCGCAGGGAACGACATGGTACCTCTTCGATCCGACACTATTCGGTTGGTGCAAAATGGATGCTCATTCCACAGACTTCGGTCCGAGGATCCAAACCAACACCTCAAGGATTTCCTTAAACTTGTGGACTCACTTGACCTTGACGGTGAAAATAGGGAAAGAACGCGCCTGTGTTTATTTTAATTTTCCCTACGCGATCAAGCTAGCAATTGGATTGAACGCCTTTCAGCAAGATCCATCTCCACATGGGAGGATCTTACTACCCGATTCCTTGCTCAATTCTTTCCGCCGGGAAGGACCGTAAAACTCTGTAACGATATCTTGATCTTCCAACAACATCATGGAGAATCTTTATCCGAAGCATGGACTCGTTTCAAGGACTTACTCCAAAATATCCCTCATCATGGCATAGACCTTTGGCTTAAAGTCTAAATTTTTTATGACCATGTCAATCCCGTCACAAGATGAACCATTGACCAATTGGTCGGTGGTAAGCTTTGTGACCTCAACCCCGAAGAATCCTGGGCAATATTAGAGTACCTCGCCCTCTATGACAACGAAAGTTGGAACGACCCAAGGGATTTCGCTAAGCCGGTCAAGGCAATCACTTAACCTTAAGATGTCTCGAGTACATCCGGCCGTAGTTTAATCGAGCTTGAAAATCAAGTCCGACGCTTGATGGAAGCTCATCTTGCTCTGACACAACCTACCCAAGTAAACAAAATCACTACCCCGTGTAAAATCTACAGTGGTCCCCACGACACTCAGAATTGCATGGAAAACCCAGAACAAGCCTTTGTTGAGTATGCATCCTCGTGTACCGATGAAGCGGGAGGTAAGTGGTATACCTTTAAGCCCGAGAAAAAAAATCTTGGTGATACCTATAATCCGTAATAGAAAAGTCACCCTAACCTTAGGTGGAGACAACCTCAAAATTCTCAAAATAATTTTTCAAACCCACCTAACCGGTTCCAACCCAACGGTTCAATCCTGAACCGTCCCTTCAACAACCGTCCTTAAAACTTTAACAACCAATCACATATAGAAGGTGTTAGGATCATGAAAAAGACTCGGTCACCCCGTGTTATGTCTAGCATATGTTAGCTCGTAGTCTTAATATTTTTCGCTTAGTTACCGTATGACTTATGGCGTTGGGCCGGGTCTTTACCCACATGTTAGCCCACTCTATAGCCTACTTAGGGCACTAATAACTCATGTATTTAAACCCCCTCTCAGCCATGGAGAGGGGTTGGTTGTTCATAATATTACAAACACCCACTAAGTGATTTTCTCTTACTAGAACTTCCCATTTTCTCTCTCTAGAATCGGCCAACCATTAATCCTTAATTGTGTTATGATTTCCAATATACTACAATTGGTATCAGAGCACATGTGATGATTAGTTAGATTGTATGTGCGTTTCTCTTGGAAGAATTAATCAAAAATTTAGTTTTTGAAGGTTTATGGTTTTCACATTGGCTTTCTTTGATTCTCACGTTTGTGGTGTTAAAGTTAGTGTTTTTAGTGTAGGTTTAGCCTTCTAGTACCAAGTTGTGCAAGAAAATCCAAGCTTTAACGTTTAAAAGGGTGATTTTTAGTGATTTGAAGCATTTTTGGAAATTGCGTTTTGTCTCCCTAGAAGACGTTTCTTAGTTGCGTTTTGTCTCTGCGTTTTGTCAGAGAATAGTACACTGCGGTTTATCTTCTAGTGTAGTACAACAGTTGTGTTTTGTCAGTTGCTTTTTGTGTATTGCGTTTTAGTTAACACTACAGGTTGCGTTTTGCGTATTGCGTTTCGTCTCAAGTTGAAGACGCTCATTGCGTTTTGACTAGGAGAAACTCTGCCCAATTAATTTCTTGATTGCGTTTTGTTTCAAGAGTTGATTGCGTTTTTCCCAAGACACGTCACTACGTTTTGTCTTTTTCTCATTACGTTTTGTGTACTACGTTTTGTCCTAAGTTGAAGACCCTTATTGCGTTTTGGTGGAAAGAATCCCTGGAAAAAAATTCTTCTACATTGCGTTTTGTCTTTGCTTCTTGACTGCGTTTTGTCTAGGACACCTCACTGAGTTTTGTCTAAACCTTAACTTTGAGACTTGTCTAGATTTCTTGACTGAGACTTGTGCATTGCATCTCGTAAACTTAATCAAACCAAACCAAATCACAAAAAAAAACATATCACCTATATCAACAAACAATCATCACTTTTAACATACAATCACTAATCATTGTACCGATCCAAAGTCTATCATAATACAATCAATCAAACAATCATGTCTAGTAACTCAGATGATATTCAAGTGGCCTGTTTCGATAGCCGCCCTCCTATGCTCGATAGGACTGATTATGAATCATGCTCACAATGAATCCGATTGTACTGTAGAGGAAAGGAAAATGGATTGCTAATTCTCCAATCTATTGATCAAGGACCATTTGAACTTAGAACCACAAGGAATACACTTGGAACTAACCCTGAGGGAGGTGTTCTACTTGGACCAAAAAGGCCTCGTACCTATGAGGATCTAAGTGACACGAAGAAGAAGCGATACGATGCAGATGTCCGTGCAACCAATATTGTGCTTCAAGGATTACCCAAAGATATATACAATCTCATCAATCACAACATTGACACAAAAGCAATTTGGGACAACGTCAAAATGCTACTTGCAGGTTCTGAGCTCACCAAAGAAGACCGAGAATCACAGTTGTACGATGAATTTAAGCGGTTCAAGATGCTTCCAAGTGAAAACATCAATGAGTACTATCTTTGATTTCACAAGCTGGTCAACGACATGAGGAATATCATAATGACAATGCCTAATATTCAGCTGAACTCCAAGTTTGTGAACAACATGTC